>JAVSCE010004419.1:0-172266 GCA_032199065.1 Smutsia gigantea
GACCAATCTCCAGCGACGAAATCGAATTGGTAATCAAAAAACAACCCAAGAACAAAACCCATGGGCCTGATGGATTCACCTCTGAATTCTACCAGACATATAGAGAAGAAATAACACCTATTCTCCTTAAAGTTTTCCAAAAAATAGAAGAGGAGGGAATACTTCCAAACTCATTCTATGAAGCCAGCATCACTCTAATACCAAAACTTGGCAAAGACCTCACCAAAAAAGAAAATTACAGACCAATATCCCTGATGAACGTAGATGCAAAAATACTCAACAAATATTAGCAAACCGAATTCAAAAATACATCAAGAGGATCATACACCATGATCAAGTGGGATTCATCCCAGGGATGCAAGGATGGTACAACATTCGAAAATCCATCAACATCGTCCACCACATCAACAAAAAGAAGAAGAAAAACCACATGATCATCTCCATAGATGCTGAAAAAGCATTTGACAAAATTCAGCATCCATTCCTGATTAAAACTCTCAACAAAATGGGTATAGAGGGCAAGTACCTCAACATCATAAAGGCTATATATGACAAACCACAGCTAACATCATACTTAACGGCGAGACGCTGAAAGCTTTTCATCTAAGATCGGGAACAAGACAAGGATGCCCACTCTCTCCACTGTTATTCAACATAGTACTGGAGGTCCCAGCCACAGCAATCAGACAAAACAAAGACATACAAGGCATCCAGATTGGTAAAGAAGAAGTCAAACTGTCACTATTTGCAGATGACATGATACTGTACATAAAAAACCCTAAAGATTCATTCCAAAACTACTAGAACTAATATCTGAATTCAGCAAAGTTGCAGGTTACAAAATTAACACACAGAAATCTGTTGCTTTCCTATACACTAATGATGAGCTAACAGAAAGAAATCAGAAAAACAATTCCATTCACAATTGCATCAAAAAGAATAAAATACCTAGGAATAAACCTAACGAAGGAAGTGAAAGACCTGTACTCTGAAAACTACAAGACACTCCTAAGAGAAATTAAAGAAGACACTAACAAATGGAAATGCATCCCATGCGCTTGGCTAGGAAGAATAAATATTGTCAAAATGGCTATACTACCTAAAGCAATCTACAGATTCAATGCAATCCCTATCAGACTACCAACAGCTTTCTTCAATGAACTGAAACAAATAATTCTAAAATTCATATGGAACCACAAAAGACCCCGAATAGCCAAATCAATCCTGAGAAGGAGGAATAAAACAGGGGGAATTACACTCCCTGACTTCAAGCTCTAGTACAAAGCCACAGTAATCAAGACAATTTGGTATTGGCACAAAAACATACCAACCGACCAGTGGAAGAGAATAGAAAATCCACACATTAACCCAAACATATAAAGTCAATTAATATTTGATAAAAGTGCCTTGGATATACAATGGGGAGATGACAGCCTCTTCAGCAGCTGGTGTTGGAAAAACTGGACAGCTACATGTAAGAGAATTAAACTGGACTACTGTCTAGCCCCATACACAAAGGTAAACTCAAGGTGGATCAAAGACCTGAATGTAAGTCATGAAACCATAAAACTCTTAGAAAAAAATATAGGCAAAATCTCTTGGACATAAACATGAGCAACTTCTTCATGAACATATCTCCCCGGGCAAGGGAAACAAAAGCAAAAATGAACAAGTGGGACTATATCAAGCTGAAAAGCTTCTGTACAGCAAAAGGACACCATCAGTAGAACAAAAAGACATCCTACAGTATGGGAGAATATATTCATAAAAAACGTATCTGATAAAGGGTTGACATCCAAAATATAAAAAGAACTCATGCACCTTAACAAACAGAAAGCAAATAATCCAATTAAGAAATGGGCAGAGGACATGAATAGACACTTCTCCAAAGAAGAAATTCAGATGGCCAACAGGCACATGAAAAGATGCTCCACAGCGCTAATCATCAGAGAAATGCAGATTAAAACCACAATGAGATATCACCTCACACCAGTGAGGATGGCCAACATCCAAAACACAAACAACAACAAATGTTGGCGAGGATGTGGAGAAAAGGGAACCCTCCTACACTGCTGATGGGACTGCAAATTAGTTCAACCATTGTGGAAAGCAGTATGGAGGTTCCTCAAAAGACTCAAAATAGAAATACCATTTGACCCAGGAATTCCACTCCTAGGAATTTACCTAAGAATGCAGCAGCCCAATTTGAAAAGGACAGATGCACCCCTATGTTTATTGCAGCACTATTTACAATAGCCAAGAAATGGAAGCAACCTAAGTGTCCATCAGTGGATGAATGGATAAAGAAGATGTGGTACATATACACAATGGAATATTATTCAGCCATAAGAAGAAAACAAATCCTACCATTTGCAACAACATCGATGGAGCTAGAGGGTATTATGCTCAGTGAAATAAGCCAAGCCGAAAAAGACAAGTATCAAATGATTTCACTCATATGTGGAGTATAAGAACAAAGAAAAAAACTGAAGGAACAAAACAGCAGCAGACTCACAGAACCCAAGAACGGACTAATAGTTACCAAAGGGAAAGGGACTGGGGAAAATGGGTGGGAAGGGAGGGATAAGAGGGAAAAAGGGGCATTACGATTAGCAGATGTAATGTTGGGGGGGCACGGGGAGGGCAGTACAACTCAGAGAAGACAAGTAGTGATTCTATAGCATCTCACTACGCTGATGGACAGTGACTGTAATGGGGTTGGTGGGGGGGACCTGATGAAGGGGTAGTTTAATAAGCATAATATTGCACATGTAATTGTAAATTAATGATAAAATAAATTATATTTAAAAAAATCATAAACATGCTTATGGAGGTAGAGAAAAATATACAAGAACTAAGGAATGAATTTAAGATGGAGATTCAATCATTAAGAAATTCCATATCTAAAAGGAAACATACAATGGAGGGATTTAAAAGCAGATTAGATGTAGTAGAAGAGATGGTAAATGGAATAGAAATTAGAGAAGAGTACTACAAAGAAGTTGAGGCACAGAGAGAAAAAATAATCTCTAAGAATGAAAAAATATTGAGAGAACTGTGTGAGCAATCCAAATGGAACAATATTTGCATAATAGGTATACCAGAAGAAGAAGAGAGAAAAAAAGAGATAGAAAGTGTCATTCGGGAGGTAATTGCTGAAAACTTCCCAAATCTGGGGAAGGAGATAGTCTCTCAAGCCATGGAGATGAATAAATCTCCCAACACACGGAACCCAAAGAGGACAACATCAAGACATATAATAATTAAAATGGCAAAGATCAAGGATAAAGACAGACTATTAAAGCAGCTAGACAGAGAAATAAGATCACATACAAAGGAAAGCCCATCAGGCTATCATCAGACTTCTCAACAGAACCTTACAGGCAAAAATGGAGTGGCATGATGCATTTAATGCAATGAAACAGAAGAGCCTCGAACCAAGACTACTTTATCCGGCTTGGTTATCATTTAAATTTGAAGGAGGGATTAAACAATTTTCAGATAAACAAAAGCTGATAGAATTTACCTCCCACAAAAAACCTCTACAGTGTATTTTGGAGGGACACCTATAGATGGAAGTATTACTAAGCTGAAATAGATGTCACCCAAGGGATAGACAAAGAGTACAGAATATGATTCATAACATACAAAGAATAGAGGAGGAAGAACAAGGAGGAAAAAAAAGAATCTTTACATTGTGTTTGTAATAGCATATGAAGTGAGTTAAATTAGACTGTTAGGTAGTAAGGGAATTGCCCTTGAACATTTGGTAACCATGAATCTAATGCCAGCAATGGCAATAAGTACATAGCTATCAATAATCACCCTAAATCTAAATGATCTGAATGGAGCAATCAAAAGATGTACAGTCACTGAATGGATAAAAAACAAGATCCATCTATATGCTGCCGACAAGAGACTCACTTCAAAGCCAAAGACATACACAGACTAAAATTGAAGGGATGGAAAAAGATATTTCATGCAAATAGGGAGAAAAAAGCAGGAGTTGCAGTACTTGTATCAGACAAAATAGACTTCAAAACAAAGAAAGTCACAAGAGACAAAGAAGGACATTACATAATGATAAACAGGTCAGTCCAACAAGAGGATATAACCATTATAAATATCTATGCACCTAACACAAAATCACCTACATATGTGAAACAAATACTGACAGAATTAAAGGGGGAAATAGAATGTAATTCATTCATTTTGGGAGACTTCAACACACCACTCCCTCCAAAGAACAGATCAACCAGACAGAAAATAAATAAAGAGACAGGCACTGAACAATGTATTAGAATAGATGGACCTAACAGACATCTACAGAGCACTCCATCCAAAAGCAACAGGATACATATTCTTCTTAAGTGCACATGGAACATTTTCAAGAATACATCATATACTAGGCCACAGAAAGAACCTCAGTAAATTCAAAAAGATTGAAATTGTACCAACCAGCTTCTCAGATCACAAAGGCATGAAATTAGAAATAAATTACTCAAGAAAATGAAAAAGCCCACAAACATATGGAGGCTTAATAACATGCTCCTAAATAATCAATGGATCAATGACTAAATAAAAACAGAGATCAAGCAATATATGGAGACAAATGACAACAATAATTCAACACTGCAAAATCTGTGTGATGCAGGGAAGGCCTGGCTAAGAGAAAATATATTGCAATACAGGCCTACCTAAGTAAAGAAGAACAATGTCATATGAACAGTCTAAACTCACAATTAATGAAACTAGAAAAGGAAAAACAAATGAGACCCAAAGTCAGTAAAAGGAGGGACATAATAAAGATTAAAGCAGAAATAAATAAAATTGAAATGAATAAAACAATAGAAAGAATCAATGAAAGCAGGAGCTGCTTCTTTGAGAAAATAAACAAAATACATAAACCCCGAGCCAGACTTACTAAGAAAGAAAGAGAGTCTAGGGAGAGGGGTTCAAAGACGGCGGCATGAGCAGGGTGGAGGAAATCTCCTCCCAAAACCATATATATTTGTGACAATACAACAAATACAACTATTCCTAAAAGAGAGACCAGAAGATACACTACAACAGCCAGGCTAGAGCTACATCTGCAAGAACTCAGTGCCTCACGAAGCGGGTAAGATACAAAGCCACAACCTGGCGGACCTAATCACTCGCCCACCCAGCTCACCAGTGGCAGGAAAAGAATCAGAGTGGGAAGGGAGTAGAAGCATAGGACTGCTAAATAACCAGCCCTGGTGATCTGCATTGGGAGCACAGACACACATGGCATGGTGTATTGGAGATTAGAGAAACGGAAGGGCAAGATCCGAGATGGAGACTGCGAGCGGGTCCCGACAGCCAGCTCCCCTGGGACAAAAGAAAAGCGGACACTTTTTAAAAAGTCTTAAAGAGACAAGGGCCCAACAGTGGAACAAAATCTTCCTAGTGCATTCAGCCCAGCAGGCTGGGAATCTTGAGGAATTTCGGGACCCCTAACCGGCTACTGGGTGAAGCAGCCCCGCCAAAGCCCCTCATGGCAATAAGCAGCCTCCCATTCATTCCCCCCCGGCCGGCACTGCAAACAGTCTGGAGGATCCGTCACTCCTGTGGAACAGCGGGAGAGCAGCCCCGCCCAGAGCAACCACACAGAATCTCTTCCAGGCGGGCGCGCAGCTAACCGGGAAGGGCCGCGGAAGCCAGAGTAAGGTCTGTAAGGCACCAAGGGGTGCAGAATGCACACGGAATGGCTGCAATCCACCACAGTACTCTAGGCTAGCCTGAGGGTGGCCCCTCACATGGCAAACTCAGGGGATTATCCCAGAGACTGCCTCCCAGTGTGAGGGTAACCAGTACAGGCTGTGGAGATGGGCAAGGAGAACAACAAGCAGGAAGGGACTTTCTTCTTCCAGCTGACACACATAGCACCTGCCTGTGACCACTTCTATCACCATGAAAAGACAGAAGAATATGATCCAGTCAAAGATCAACCAGACAACCCCAGAGAGAGGACCTGGTGGGATAGATTTAAACAATTTTACTGAAAAAGAATTCAGAATAAAAGTCATAATCATGATGATGGACCTACAGAGAAATATGCAAGAGCTAAGGGAGGAAGTCAGGAGGGATATTACAGAAATGAAACAATCAATTGAAGGGCTTAAGAGCAGACTGAACGAGGTGCAAGAGACTGTTAATGGAATAGAAATCAGAGAACAGGAGTACAGAGAAGCTGAGGCAGAGAGAGATAAAAGGATCTCTAGGAATGAAACAATATTAAGAGAACTGTGTGACCAATCCAAACAGAACGATATTTGCATTAGAGGAGTACCAGAAGAAGAAGAGAGAGAAAAAGAAAAAGGGATAGAAAGAGTCTTTGAACACATAATTGAGGAAAACTTCCCCAAGACGGGAAAGGAAATAGTTTCTCAGACCATGAAAGCCCACAGAACTCCCAACAAAAGGGACCCAAGGAACACAACACCAAGACATATAATAACTAAAATGGCAAAGATCAAAGACAAGGACAGAGTATTAAAGGCAGCCAGAGAGAGAGAAAAGATCACCTAAAAAGGAAAACCCATCAGACTATCATCAGACTTCTCAACAGAAACCTTACAGGCCAGAAGAGAATGTCATGATATATTTAACGCAATAAAAGAGAAGGAATTTGAACCAAGAATATTGTATCCAATACGATTATCATTTATTTTTTTAATACAATTTATTTTATTATCATTAATCTACAATTACATGTGCAATATTATGGTGATTAAACTACCCCTTCATCAGGTCCCCCCCACCAACCCCATTACAGTCACTGTCCATCAGCGTAGTGAGATGCTATAGAATCACTACTTGTCTTCTCTGAGTTATACTGCCCTCCCCGTGCCACCCCAACATTATATCTGCTAATCGTAATGACCCTTTTTCTCTCTTATCCCTCCCTTCCCGCCCATTTTCCCCAGTCCCTTTCCCTTTAGGAACTATTAGTCCATTCTTGGGTTCTGGGAGTCTGCTGCTGTTTTGTTCCTTCAGTATTTTTTCTTTGTTCTTATACTCCACATATGAGTGAAATCATTTGGTACTTGTCTTTTTCAGCTTGGCTGATTTCACTGAGCATAATACCCTCTAGCTCCATCCAAGTTGTTGCAAATGGTAGGATTTGTTTTCTTCTTATGGCTGAATAATATTCCATTGTGTATATGTACCACCTCCTCTTTATCCATTCATCCACCAATGGACACTTAGGTTGCTTCCATTTCTTGGCTATTGTAAATAGTGCTGCAATAAACATAGGGGTGCATCTGTCCTTTTCAAATTGGGCTGCTGCATTCTTAGGGTAAATTCCTAGGAGTGGAATTCCTGGGTCAAATGGTATTTCTATTTTGAGTTTTTGAGGAACCTCCATACTGCTTTCCACAATGGTTGAACTAATTTGCAGTCCCACCAGCAGTGTAGGAGGGTTCCCTTTTCTCCACATCCTCGCCAACATTTGTTGTTGTTTGTGTTTTGGATGTTGGCCATCCTCACTGGTGTGAGGTGATATCTCATTGTGGTTTTAATCTGCATTTCTCTGATGATTAGCGATGTGGAGCATCTTTTCATGTGCCTGTTGGCCATCTGAATTTCTTCTTTGGAGAAGTGTCTATTCATGTCCTCTGCCCATTTCTTAATTGGATTATTTGCTTTCTGTTTGTTAAGGTGCATGAGTTCTTTATATATTTTGGATGTCAACCCTTTGTCAGATACGTTTTTTATGAATATATTCTCCCATACTGTAGGATGTCTTTTTGTTCTACTGATGGTGTCCTTTGCTGTACAGAAGCTTTGCAGCTTGATATAGTCCCACTTGTTCATTTTTGCTTTTGTTTCCCTTGCCCGGGGAGATATGTTCATGAAGAAGTTGCTCATGTTTATGTCCAAGAGATTTTTGCCTATGTTTTTTTCTAAGAGTTTTATGGTTTCATGACTTACATTCAAGTCTTTGATCCACCTTGAGTTTACCTTTGTGTATGGGGCTAGACAGTAGTCCAGTTTCATTCTCTTACATGTAGCTGTCCAGTTTTTCCAACACCAGCTGCTGAAGAGGCCGTCATCTCCCCATTGTATATCCAAGGCACTTTATCAAATATTAATTGACTGTATATGTTTGGGTTACTGTTTGGATTTTCTATTCTGTTCCACTGGTCTGTGGGTCTGTTTTTGTGCCAATACCAAATTGTCTTGATTACTGTGGCTTTGTAGTAGAGCTTGAAGTCAGGGAGTGTAATTCCCCCTGTTTTATTCCTCCTTCTCAGGATTGCTTTGGCTATTCGTGGTCTTTTGTGGTTCCATATGAATTTTAGAATTATTTGTTCCAGTTCATTGAAGAAAGCTGTTGGTAGTTTGATAGGGATTGCATTGAATCTGTAGATTGCTTTAGGTAGTATAGTCATTTTGACAATATTTATTCTTCCTAGACAAGAGCATGGGATGCATTTCCATTTGTTAGTGTCCCCTTTAATTTCTCTTAGGAGTGTCTTGTAGTTTTCAGAGTACAGGTCTTTCACTTCCTTCGTTAGGTTTATTCCTAGGTATTTTATTCTTTTTGATGCAATTGTGAATGGAATTGTTTTTCTGATTTCTCTTTCTGTTAGTTCATCATTAGTGTATAGGAAAGCAACAGATTTCTGTGTGTTGATTTTGTATCCTACAACTTTGCTGAATTCAGATATTAGTTCTAGTAGTTTTGGAATGCAATCTTTAGGGTTTTTTATGTACAGTATCATGTCATCTGCAAATAGTGACAATTTGACTTCTTCTTTACCAATCTGGATGCCTTGTATGTCTTTGTTTTGTCTGATTGCTGTGGCTAGGACCTCCACTACTATGTTGAATAACAGTGGAGAGAGTGTGCAACCCTGTCTTGTTCCCGATCTTAGATGAAAAGCTTTCAGCGTCTCGCCGTTAAGTATGATGTTAGCTGTGGGTTTGTCGTATATAGCCTTTATGATGTTGAGGTACTTGCCGTCTATACCCATTTTGTTGAGAGTTTTAATCAGGAATGGATGCTGAATTTTGTCAAATGCTTTTTCAGCATCTATGGAGATGATCATGTGGTTTTTGTTCTTCTTTTTCTTTATGTGGTGGATGATGTTGATCGATTTTCGAATGTTGTACCATCCTTGCATCCCTGCGATGAATCCCACTTGACCATGGTGTATGATCCTCTAGATGTATTTTTGAATTCGGTTTGATAATATTTTGTTGAGTATTTTTGCATCTACGTTCATCAGGGATATTGGTCTGTAATTTTCTTTTTTGGTGAGGTCTTTGCCCGGTTTTGGTATTAGAGTGATGCTGGCTTCATAGAATGAGTTTGGAAGTATTCCCTCCTCTTCTATTTTTTGGAAAACTTTAAGGAGAATCGGTGTTATTTCTTCTCTATATGTCTGGTAGAATTCAGAGGTGAATCCATCAGGCCCAGGGGTTTTGTTCTTGGGTAGTTTTTTGATTACCAATTCGATTTCGTCACTGGTGATTGGTCTGCTTAGTTTTTCTGTTTCTTGCTTGGTCAGTCTTGGAAGGTTGTATTTTTCTAAGAAGTTGTCCATTTCTTCTATGTTTTCCAGCTTGTTAGCATATAGATTCTCATAATATTCTCTTATGATTCTTTGTATTTCTGTGGGGTCCGTCGTGATTTTTCCTTTCTCATTTCTGATTGTGTTTATGTGTGTAGATTCTCTTTTTCTCTTAAGGAGTCTGGCTAGGGGTTTATCTATTTTGTTTATTTTTTCAAAGAACCAGCTCTTGGTTTTATTGATTTTTTCTATTGTTTTATTCTTCTCAATTTTATTTATTTCTTCTCTAATCTTTATTATGTCCCTCCTTCTGGTGACTTTGGGCCTCATTTGTTCTTCTTTTTCCAATTTCAGTGATTGTGTCTTTAGACTATTCATTTGGGAATGTTCTTCCTTCTTTAAATAGGCCTGGATTGCAATATACTTTCCTCTTAGAACTGCCTTTGCTGCGTCCCACAGAAGTTGTGGCTTTGTGTTGTTGTTGTCATTAGTCTCCATATATTCTTTGATTTCTGTTTTGATTTGGTCGTTAACCCATTGATTAATTAGGAGAGTGTTGTTAAGTCTCCATGTATTTGTGAGCCTTTTTGATTTCTTTCTAAAATTTATTTCTAGTTTTATACCTTGGTGATCTGAGAAGTTGGTTGGTAGGATTTCAATATTTTTGAAATTACTGAGGTTCTTTTTGTGGCCTAGTATGTGGTCTATTCTGGAAAATGTTCCATGTGCACTTGAGAAGAATGTGTATACTGTTGCTTTTGGGTGTAGAGTTCTGTAGATGTCTTTTCGGTCCATCTGTTCTAGTGTGTTGTTCAGTGCCTCTGTGTCTTTACTTATTTTCTGTCTGGTTGATCTGTCCTCTGGAGTGAGTGGTGTGTTGAAGTCTCCTCAGATGAATGCATTGCTGTCTATTTCCTCCTTTAATTCTGTTAGTATTTGTCTCACATATGCTGGCGCTCCTGTGTTGGGTGCATATATATTTATAATGGTTATATCTTCTTGTTGGACTGACCCCTTTATCATTATGTAATGTCCTTCTTTTTCTTTTTCTACTTTCTTCGTTTTGAAGTCTGTTTTGTCTGATACAAGTACTGCAACACCTGCTTTTTTCTTTGTTGTTTGCATGAAATATCTTTTTCCATCCCTTCACTTTTAGTCTGTGTATATCTTTGGATTTGAGGTGAGTTTCTTATAGGCAGCATATAGATGGGTCTTGATTTTTTATCCATTCTGTTACTCTGTGTCTTTTGATTGGTGCATTCAGTCCATTTACATTTAGGGTGATTATTGATAGATATGTACTTATTGCCATTGCTGGCTTTAGATTCGTGGTTACCAAGGGTTCAAGGGTTGCTTCTTTACTATCTAACAATCTAACTTAACTTTCCTGTTAAGTTATTGAAACACAGTCTGACGTTTATTTCTCTCCCTTCTTATTCCTCCTCCTTCATTCTTTCTATAATAGGTGTTTTATTCTTTGCCTTTAGTTAGTATTTGGATGGTCTGCTTTCTTTGCTATGATTTTATTTTCTCTGGTGACATCTTTTTAGCCTTAGGTGTGCTTCCATCTAGAGCAGTCCATTTAAGATATCCTGTAGTGGTGGTTTATGAGAGGCAAATTCTCTTAACTTTTGTTTGTCTGGAAATTGTTTAATCGTGCTGGATACAATATTCTTGGTTCGAGGCCCTTCTGTTTCATAACGTTAAATATATCATGCCATTCTCTTCTGGCCTGTAAGGTTTCTGTTGAGAAGTCTGATGATAGTCTGATGGGTTTTCCTTTGTAGGTGATCTTTTTTCTCTCTCTAGCTACCTTTAATACCCTGTCTTTATCTTTGATCTTTGCCATCTTAATTATTATGTGTCTTGGTGTTGTCTTCCTTGGGTCCCTTGTGTTGGGAGATCTATGAGCTTCGGTGGACTGCGAGACTACTTCCTTCCCCAGCGAGGGAAAGTTTTCAGCAATTATTTCTTCAAAGACGCTTTCTATCCCTTTTTCTCTCTCTTCTTCCTCTGGTACTCCTATAATGCGAATATTGTTCCGTTTGGATTGGTCACACAGTTCTCTTAATATTCTTTCATTCCTAGAAATCCTTTTATCTCTCTCTGCCTCAGCTGCTCTGTACTCCTGTTCTCTGTTTTCTATTCCATTAACAGTCTCTTGCATCTCATCCATTCTGCTGTTAAGCCCGTCGATCGCTTGTCTGATTTCTGCATTGTCTTTCCTCAGTTCCCTCACTTCCTCCCTGAGCTCTTGCACATTTCTCTGTAGGTCCATCAGCATGGTTATGACTTTTATTCTGAATTCTTTTTCAGGAAGACTGTGCATTTCAATCCCTTCAGACTCCCTCTCTGGGGTTCTCTCGTTGATTTTGGTCTGAACCATATTCCTCTGTCTTTTCATGGCTATAGAATTGGTCACTGATAGTTGCCACGTATGTCAGCTGGGCTCTTTAAGACTTTAAAAAGAGAAGAAAAAAAAAGCGAAAAAAAAGAAGAAAGAAAGAAAGAAAAAAAGAAAAAAGAAAGAAAAGAAAAAACAAAAACAAAATAAAAACAAAACAAAAAAATGCCCACCGGACGTAGATTCTGTGGGAATGCTGTAGGTGGCGCTATTCCCGCACTATTCCACAGCTGTGACTGTGCCTCTCCGCAGGGCCCTTTATCGCTCTGGCAGGGGTGGGAACGAATAGGAGGCTGTTGATCTCAGTGAGAAGTGTTAAGTATGCCTACACTTCCTCAGTCGCCAGCTAAGACATCTGAAACTCCCCCGGACTCCCAGCCTGCTGGGCTGAGTGTGCTGGGGCGATCCGGCTCCTCCACTGGGCTCCTGTCTCTTTAAGACCGCTGAAGAAAATGCGCACTTTTTTTTTTCTTCCTGGGAGCTGGCTGCAAGCACCCTGGCGCGTTCCCCGCTCAGATTCTGCCCCTCTGTCTCTCCAATCTCCGCTCCACTGCGCAGTGTGGGTCAGCGCTCCCTGCACAGTTCACCAGCTGGCTACTTGGCGGGGTGTACTTCCACTCCCTCCTGGCTCTGAATCCTCTCCTTCCGCCGGTGCGCTGGGGTGGGGGAGTGCTCGGGTCCCGCCGGGTCGCGGCTCCGTATCTTACCCGCCTCTTGGGGTGCCGGGTGCTCTCGGGTGTAGCTGCACGCTGTGCGCTTTCCTGTGTATTCTTGTCTCTCTTTTAGGAATAGATGTATTTGCTGTGTTTTTGTAGATAAATATAGTGTTGGGAGGAGATTTCTGCCGCCCTGCTCACACCATCTTCCCAGAAGTCTAATAATATATATATAATTTCTTTAAAAGCCAGGTGGGTTTCTTGGTTATCAAATTTTAATCCATATCACATTGCATGTGAATGAGCTAAAGTTAAATTGCCAAAAAAAGCAAAAAATTTTTGTGACAAAGATATGAGACTTTGTTAAATTTGAACCCTCACTGTATAATCAACAATAATGCTTTTATACATTTTTCTAATATGGATCTATATGCATAAGATTGTTTTTGACATCATCATGTAAATTGGCTGCAAATCTAGTTTTGAAGAACACTGAGAATGATAAATTCAGAGTTAATTTTCAATTTTGCAGTACCCTTTTGAATTCAATATTAATAATACTAAGCTCAGGATTTAGTGAATTAACTTAGAGAAAAGTCTGAAATTGACACACTTTTGCTTTAAGGTCACATCAATTTTCCTAAAAAAGATGAATCAGTTTTATCAATATGAATATGACTGTTAAAGGAAAATGACTGTGGTTCTCAATCAAGTTTTGGGAAAACTTTTAAGTATATGTGGAACAATTTGGGTATATGAATCTTCTTCAGCTATAAATTTTATGAAATTTAAAATCCAATGAAACTAGAGTGTCCAAATTGAAATGTGCTATAGGTAAAAAATATACATTTAAATTTTGAATACTTAGTAGTAAAAGAATGCAAAATATCTCAATAATTTTTGTCACTTAAATGTTAAAATGATATTTTGATAACTGCATTAAGTACAATATATTATTAAAATTAATTTCACCTATTTCATTTTATGTATGGCTATGTGTCAGTTAACAATTATTGCCTGTGAGCTCCAAATTCACTCTTCAGAAACTGCTCTGTTATAACGGACTGGATTATTAGTTTCACTTTTACAGTCCACATGCTTTCAAAGCTTTGTGAGTTAAGGTCATTAGAGGGACATTGAGGGTGTAGAGCTTCCTCTTCTTGATTCTGACTGCTGAGCTTTTGACTGTTATCATGCTATTGCTGTACAGTCATCAGTAGTGTGGGTGTTTGAGGACATCTGGTGGTGCCCTAACCAGATATCCAGAGTGCACAGTCCCTCCAACAAACTCACAGGTCCACCCCAGACCCAGTGATCACCTTCCCATAGTCCTTCAGACACACACTGCATGTTCCAGGTCTCACACACACAAGAGTGCCCCAGCTCTTTCTGAGCACCTGCCTACCATCCACAGCTCATTCACACTCCAAGGATTGTTTCTTGCTGTTCAGTGACTGTGGACCATCTCTGGCTCAGGCAACCCAGCAAATCTGTCAGCCATCCAATAGGCTAAAACCATATATTCTCCAAGGTAGTCTGAATATCAGCCTTGGAGTAGGGCCATCCTTCCTTGAGTACTCTCCCTCAACTCTACACTGCCTTTTAGACATTTCTATATCTCCATAGTTACACTCATTTTTTTTGTATTTTTTCTTTTTAATAATTTTTATTTTTATTTTTTGGATTGAGGTACATACAAATAAAATGCACAAATCTTAATGTTCAGCTTGATGGATATTGACATGCATATACATTAATGTAACCATTGCCCAGATTAAGATATCAAACATTCTATTTTTCTCCCTTCACCTGTTTCACCTATCCCCCCATGCCCTTCCCCTATGACAACCACCAGTTTATTCTTTGAGTTTATGAGTCTATTTCAATTTTCTTTGTTTGTTCATTTGTTTTGTTTTCTAGATTCCACCTATAAGTGAAATAATATGGTATTTGTCTTTCTCTGTCTGATTTATTTCACTTAGCATAATACCCTCTAGGTCCATCCATATTGCTGCAAATGGCAATATTTCATTCTTTTTTACGGCTGAGTAATGTTCCATTATATATATATAAACCACATCTGTTTTATCCATTCATTTATTGATAGACATTTAGGTTGTTTCCATATTTTGGCTATTGTAAATAATGCTGTGATAAATATAAGAGTGCATATATCTTTTCAGATTAATGATTTTCTGTTCTTCAGTTAAATTCCCAGAAGTAGAATTGCTGGGTCATATGGTATTTCTGCTTTTTACTTTTTAAGAAACCTCCATACTTCTTTCCATAGCAGCTGCACCAATTCACAATCCCATCAGCAATGTACAAGGATTCCTTTTTCTCCACATCCTCACAACACTTGATATTTCTTGTCTTGTTATTAGCAATCTCACTGAATTGCCAGTGACAAAAAACTGGGAGACTGAATTTAAAAAATGCATAATTGGATCATGGACCAGAATTCTAAGCTGGTAACAACATCCAAGGCTTTGGAAATTCCCAGGTTAACCTCAAGAACCCAGATCTATTCTCAAGCCATTAGAAGCCACATTCTTCAATCCCCTTGGTTTGTAATTCTCGTTCTTGGCTGTATATCACTATTGGCTGAGTAAACTGCATCTCTCAACAATGCCAGAAAATTAGAGAAATAGCTTAAGGGAAAACTTTGCCCATTGGAGATATTCTCTATATATTTTTTTTATAAAGCAGCTTTATGGAAGTATAACTGACATGCAATAAACTACACCTATTTAAATATAATTTGATAAGTTTTGACATAGGCATATGTCTATAAAACCATCACCACAATCAAAGTAATGAGTATCCAACACCACCAGTTTTCCTCAAGTCCTTTAACTCCTCCCTCCCAACCACATAATCTTACTCATTGGTAACCACTGATCTGATTCAGTTATTATAGATTAGTTTGCATTTCTGGAACTTCATATAAGTGGAATCATGAAATATGTACTCTCTTTCACTCTGTCTTCTTTAACTAGGCATAATTATTTTAAGATTCATCCATGTTGTGTGTATCAATATTCCTTTCTTTTTTATTGCTGAGTAATATTACATTCTTTAGAGATACCACTGTTTGTTTATCCGTTCATCTGCTGATGGACATTTGGGTCTAGTCTGAGGCTATTAAAGTAAAATTGTTATGAACATTCATTTACAACAAATGTGTTTTCATTTCTCTGGGTAAACACCTAAGAGTGAATGAATGGATCATATGGTAAGTGTATGTTTAAGTTTCTAAAACTGTCAAATTGTTTTCCAAAATGTCATGCCATTTTATGTTCCAACTAGTAAAATAGGTCCAATTTCCCCAAAACTTAGTATGATCAGTCTTTTTAATTTATATTCTGATATAGTAACATCTTACTGTGCTTATAATTTGTATTTCCCTATTGATTAATGATGTTGAACCTCAAGACAATGTGCTTATTGTCATGAATATATTTTCTTTCTTAAAGTGTTTGTCCAAAAATTTGCCCAGCTTTTTACTGGGTGTTTACTTGTTTTCTTACAGTTGAGTTTTGAAAATATTTTTTAAATATATTCTAAATACATTTCTCATGTATTCAGATATACAATTTGAAAATAGTTTCTCCTGGTCTGTGGCTTGTCTTTTCTTTCTCTTAACAGTGTCTTTTAAAGAGCAAATGTTTTAATTATGATAAAGTCCAATTTATCCATTTGGTATTTTTATGGCATGCTTTTGGAATCATATCTAACAAATTTTTGTAGTACTCAAAATCAAAAAGACATTTTCTTATGTTTTTTCTAGAGGTCATAGTTTTAGGTTTTACATTTAACCCTAAGATACATTTTGAGGAGCATTTGATTATATTTTGATATACATAAAATTAAATTTACTGATGTGGTGTCACTAAAGAAATGCCTGGTGGTTGCTTAGGTGGCCAAAGTTACAATCACAGGTTGTGTGATATAGGAAGATTTTGAGGATTGTTTGAAAATCCTGCCACCCAAAATATTTTTCTTATATTATGTCTATTTTTCCTTTGTTTGAAGCAACAGGGTGAATTTAGTCCCTACTGCTGCACCTTGCCCCAAAGTGGAAGTCCTCTATTCCTTGTTAAAAGATCATTAGCCATAACAATCTCTGTATTTATTTCCTTCCTGGAAAACTAGGAGAAAAAAATCCATGAAGGTGTGGTACCAGGGATGTGGAGAACATGCCATATCAGAAGGCCTGGAGAATAACTGTGGCCTAACCCAGGAATTCAAAGAATGCTAGCATGTCCAGAAAAAAGAGAAAAGGTGAGAGATCACCTGGAGAGGTTGAAAGAGATCAGATTACTGAAGATGTTATAAATCTAATTAAATCCTAAGAATGACTGAAATCACTGGATAGTTGTGATGAGATTTTTGATTTAAAAAAAACAACTTTTAGCTGCAGAATGAAAAAGATGTTAAAATGGGTAAGATATTCCAAAACCAGTCAGAAATGAGAACATTTTGGGCAGGTGCATGACACAGTGTAAGTCAGGGGTACAGGATGAGGGGCTTAAGAGTTACCATGGCCAAAAGCAAAGAGTCAGGAATAAGAAAGCACACTTGAGGATTAAAGATGGCAGTGTGAGAGGTGAGACAGAGAATTCCTCCCAAAACCACATATAGTGTGAAAATATAGTTAATACAACTAGCCCTAAAACAGCAACAGGAAAGAAGGATGCACCAGACTGCATACAGACCTCACAAACACAGCAGACCTCATGAAACAGGGTAACATACAAAATCCTTGATCTGGTGGGACCCGAGCCCTTCCCCCACCCCAGCTCACGAGCGGGAGGAAGAGAAACAAAGTGGGGAGGGGGTGGAAGCCTGCAACTGCTGAACACCAAGCCCTGGAGGTCTGCTTTGGACCACAGACCTACATTGTGTGGTGCCCTGGAGGTTGCTGGGGTTGGGGAGCTGGGACAGGTGGTGTGCTTGAAAGACTGAGATTCCGGCCATTTGTGGAGGACAGGGATCCACATCCAGTCACTCTGGGACAAAGGAAAGGCAGGCTGTCTAAGAGGCTTCCTAGCAGCGGGAGGGCTGCTGAAGGGGCAGAGTTTGCATGGAGCTTGTTATGGGGGAGAAGGGATATGTGGACAAGGTTGTCTGGGTGCACTCTGCCCAGCAGGTTGGGAACTTTGAGGCACTTCAGGCGCCCCATCCCCCTGGCTGCCTACTCAGCTCAGAGGCCCCCTGTGGTGACACTCAGCCTGCTGAACTTTCCTCCTGGCCTGCCAGCATCTGCTCACAAACTGACAGTCACTGCAATGGCATCAGGCCAGCCAGAGACCCTGCCTACAATAGCTAGAGATGCCAAGCACAGAGGCTTACACCGGTGTGATCCACCCACAGGCTCTGATACTGGAGACAGGCACTTCAGCCAGAATTCAGGAAACAGTTCTTTCCTGCCCCAAGGCACCAGTGCCACTCCCCTACGACCCCCAACCTCACTCTAGAGGCTGTGCAGCTTCTGGGCACTAGAGGGCACGACATAGAATTATGAAACGTCAAAGGAACTGGGTTCAGACCAAAATATCACAAACCCCAGAAAAAGGACCAAATGAAACTGAATTCACCAATCTTGCTAAAGAGAGTTCAAACTAAAAATTATAAACATGCTCACAGAGGTACAGAAAAATATTCAAGAACTCAGGGACGAATTTAAGATGGAGATTCAATCATTAAGAAATTCAATATCTGACATGAAACATACAATGGAGAGATTTAAAAGCAGATTAGATGTAGTAGAAGAGATGGTAAATGGAATAGAAATTAGAAAAGAAGCATACAAACAAGCTGAGACACAGAGAGAAAAAAGGATCTCTAAGAATGAAAGAATATTGAGAGAACTGTGGGACCAATCCAAATGGAAAATTATCCGCATTATAGGGGTACCAGAAGAAGAAGAGAGAGAAAAGGGATAGGAAGTCTTATTGAGGAGGTA
This sequence comes from Smutsia gigantea, assembly GCA_032199065.1. Taxonomy (NCBI): domain Eukaryota; kingdom Metazoa; phylum Chordata; class Mammalia; order Pholidota; family Manidae; genus Smutsia; species Smutsia gigantea. The sequence goes on from JAVSCE010004419.1 coordinate 18,574, forward strand.
ATTGCTGAAAACTTCCCCAATCTGGGGAAGGAGATAGTCTCTCAAGCCATGGAGGTGCACAGATCTCCCAACACAAGGGACCCAAGGAAGACAACAGCAAGACATATAATAATTAAAATGGCAAAGATGAAGGATAAAGACAGACTTTTAAAAGCAGCTAGACAGAGAAAAAGATCACATACAAAGGAAAACCCATCAGTCTATCATCAGATTTATCAAAAGAAACTTTACAAGTCAGAAGGAAGTGTAATGATATATTTAATGCAATGAAGCAGAAGGCCCTCAAACCAAGAATACTCTACCCGGCAGGGGTATCATTTAAATTTGAAGGGGGGATTAAACAATTATCAGATAAGCAAAAGCTGAGAGAATTTACCTCCCACAAACCACCTCAACAGTGCATTTTGGAGGGACTGCTATAGATAGAAGTATTCCTAAGACTAAATAGATGTCACCAGGGGAAATAAAACCACAGCAAAGTAGAACAATTAATTACTGAGCAGATGCAAAATCAAATCAACCACCCCCAAAGTCATTCAAGGAACAGACAAAGAGTACAGAATATGATACCTAACATATAAAGAATGGAGGAGAAAGGAAATGGAGAAAAAAGAAAAAGAACCTTAAGGTTGTGTTTATAACAGTATACGAAGTGAGTTAAATTAAACTGTTAGATAGTAAGGGAATTACTCTTGAACCTTTGGCAACCACGAATGTAAAGCCTGCAATGGCAATAAGTACATACCTATCGATAATGACCCTAAATGTAAACGGTCTGAATGCACCAATCAAAAGACAGAGAGTCACTGAATGGATAAAAAAAAAGGACCCATCTATACGCTGCCGACAAGAGACTCACTTCAAACCCAAAGACATACACAGACTGATAGTACAGGGATGTTACAAGATATTTCATACCTAATAGAAAGAAAAAAAGCAGGAGTTGCAGTACTTGTATCAGACAAAATAGACTTCAAAACAAAGAAAGTCACAAGAGACAAAGAAGCACATTACATAATGATAAACAGATCAGTCCAACAAGAGGATATAACTATTATAAATATCTATGCACCTAACACAGGATCACCTACATATGTGAAACAAATACTAACAGAATTAAAGGGGGAAATAGAATGCAATGCATTCATTTTAGGAGACTTTAACAAACCACTCACTCCAAAGGAAAGATCAACCAGACAGAGTAAGTAAAGACACAGAGGCAATGAACAACCTATTAGAAAAGAAGGACCTAACAGACATCTAAACAATACTCTATCCAAAAGCAACAGGAGACAAATGCTTCTCAAGTGCACAGGGAACATTTTCAAGAATAGATCATATACTAGGCTACAAAAAGAATCTCAGAAAATTCAAAAGGATTGAAATTGTACAAACCAGCTTCTCAGATCACAAAGGTATAAAACCAGAAATAAATTTTAAAAAAGTAAACGAAAAAGCCCGCAAACAAATTGAGGCTTAAAAACATGATCCTAAATAATCAATGGATCAATGAACAAATAAAAACAGAGATCAAGCAATATATGGAGTCAAATGACGAGAATAATTCAACACTGCAAAATCTATGGGATGCAGTGAAGGCCGTGATAAAAGGGAAGTATATTGCAATACAGGTCTACCTCAGGAAAGAAGAACAATCCCATATGAGCAGTCTAAACTCACAATTAATGAAACTAGAAAAGGAAGAGCACATGAGGCCCAAAGTCAGTAGAAGAAGGGACATAATAAAGATTAGAGCAGAAGAAAATCGAGAAGAAAAAAACAATAGAAAGAATCAATGAAAGCAAGAGCTGGTTCTTTGAGAAAATAAACAAAATAGAATAACCGCTAGCCAGACTTATCAAGAAAAAAAGAGTCTACACACATTACAGAATCAGAAATGAAAAAGGAAAAGTCACTACAGGCACCAGAGAAATAAAAAGAATTATGAGAGAATACTATAAAAAATTATATGGTAGCAAACTGGATAACCTAGAAGAAATGGACAACTTTCTAGAAAAATACAACCTTCCAAGGCTGACCCAAGAAGAAAGAGAAAATCTGAATAGACAAATTACCAGCAAGGAAATTGAATTGGTAATCAAAAAACTACCTAAGAACAAAACTCCTGGACCAGATGGTTTCACTGCTGAATTTTATCAAACATTTAGTGAAGACCTAATACCCATCCTCCTTAAAGTTTTCCAAAAAGTAGAAGAGAGGGGAATACTCCCAAACGCGTTCTATGGAGCCAACATCACTATAATAACAAAACCAGGAAAAGACACCACAAAAAAGAAAATTACAGACCAATACCCTGATGAACACAGATGCAAAAATACTCAACAAAATATTAGCAAACCAAATTCAAAAATACAACAAAAAGATCATGCATCATGATCAAGTGGGATTCATCCCAGGGATGCAAGGATTCAAAAATCCATCGACATCATCCACCACATTAATAAAAAGGACAAAAACCACATGATTATCTCCATAAATGCTGAAAATGCATTTGACAAAATTCAACATCCATTCATGATAAAAACTCTCAACAAAATGGGTATAGACCTGAATATAAGTCATGAAACCATAAAACTCTTAGAAAAAACATAGGCAAAAATCTCTTGGACATAAACGTGAGCAACTTCTTCATGAACATATCTCCCCAGGCAAGGGAAACAAAAGCAAAAATGAACAAGTGGGACTATATCAAACTAAAAAGCTTCTGTACAGCAAAGGACACCATCAGTAGAACAAGAAGACATCCTACAGTATGGGAGAATATATTCATAAATGACATATCCAATAAGGGGTTGACATCCAAAATATATAAAGAGCTCACGCACCTCAACAAACAAAAAGCAAATAAGCCAATTAAAAAATGGGCAGAGGAGCTGAACAGACAGACACTTCTCCAAAGAAGAAATTCAGATGGCCAACAGGCACATGAAAAGATGCTCCACATTGCTAATCATCAGAGAAATGCAAATTAAAAACGCAATGAGATATCACCTCACACCAGTTAGGACAGCCAACATCCAAAAGACAAACAACAACAAATTGCTGGTAAGGATGTGGAGAAAGGGGAACCCTCCTACACTGCTGGTGGGAATGTAAACTAGTTCAACCATTGTGGAAAGCAGTATGGAGGTTCCTCAAAAAACTCAAAATAGAAATACCATTTGACCCAGGAATTCCACTCCTAGGAATTTACCCTAAGAATGCAGCAGCCCAGTTTGAAAAAGACAGATGCACCCCTATGTTTATTGCAGCACTATTTACAATAGCCAAGAAATGGAAGCAACCTAAGTGTCCATCAGTAGATGAATGGATAAAGAAGATGTGGTACATATACACAATGGAATATTATTCAGCCATAAGAAGAAAACAAATCCTACCATTTGCAACAACATGGATGGAGCTAGAGGGTATTATGCTCAGTGAAATAAGCCAGGAGGAGAAAGACAAGTATCAAATGATTTCACTCATCTGTGGAGTATAAGAACAAAGCAAAAACTGAAGGAACAAAACAGCAGTAGACTCACAGAACCCAAGAATGGACTAACAGTTACCAAAGGGAAAGGGACTGAGGAGGATGGGTGGGAAGGGAGGGATAAGGGGGAAAAAGGTGCATCACGATTAGCACATATAATGTAGGGGTGGGGGACACAGGGAAGGCAGTATAACAGAGAGAAGACAAGTAGTGACTCTATAGCATCTTACTACACTGATGGACAGTGACTGTAATGGGGTATGTGATGGGGACTTGATAATAGGGGAGTCTAGTAACCATAATGTTGTTCATGTAATTGTACATTAATGATAGCTAAATAAAAAATAAATAAATAAAAAGAAAGAGAGCACACTCCTTACATATTAAGAGAGAGCATGTGAGGTTTAATTATAAGTTAAAAGACATAGGAAGTTTGGAAGGTCTTTAAAGGCACTCAAGGGATTTCATATTATATGAGTAATTAAATATTGAATACATTGTGTGGAGGAATGTCAGAGAAGTTCTTTAGGTTAAATAATGAGGTCCATGGATTTAACAAGATGAAGATGAGTTTCAAAGACAGTTGGAGATAACTGCAGTTAGTGAACCAAAGCAATACAAGATTGGAGATTTGTGAAAATGAGAATTGAAATCTGAACAGAAATCTCTTTATCTAGATTAATAGCCATATAGTAATTAATAGTCAAATAAAACTAGTTATCATTATCAATGAAGGCAAAATATTAACAGACTGATGCATGTATAATTTCCCTTCCCTTTATGGAAAATATTCTTAGGAAATTGAGATCTGTCATGAAGAAAATATATGTGCACTATAACTTGAAATTTGGTTTGACTATTTGATTCAAAAATTGCACTATAATAACTACAACTGATTTTTCCCCCCAGTCTAAATTATCATTACTATTTTCAAAACCAAAAAGTATATCACATCAATGAAACAAATGCTCAGGTTCAATGAAATCAGAATCACTACAGACTTAAAATTCATAAATGACAATTCAGTAAATGCATGGCTAGATAAATACATTCCTTAGCAGACACTGTGTGTGTGTGTGTGTGTCTGTGTGTGTGTGGTTACTGAAGCTAGAATCCATTAAGAACTGATGCACCATATCTAAAAACCCCAGTAAGTGATTTACGAGATCACCCGAAACATAAACATGGAACATGTGTATCCTGAGTAATGATCTGTCTTGGCAATATAAGGGTGGTAAGAAAACACTCAACATCAGTTTTGGTAACCAGGTCTTTATGCATCAGATTTCCATCACGTGTAAGGTGGAGATGATGGATGGAAAAGATTTTTCCTTTCAATTTTGGTGACATTTTTAATCATTATCTTTCAAAGCTCAGGATCTTTAATCATTATCGTAGATGAGAATTGCATTAGGTTAAATACCGATGATAAATGTAATGAATTTTTCCATTTTTTAGTACAAAATTTATCTAACTTGTCCCTAACTAAGCCTATTATATTTTTATTTTTACAACTTAGTAAACTAGTTTCATAGGCTATAGCTCAACACAAATATTCTAACTACAATTCTAAATGTAACTCATCTTTGTTGTTGGGATTGTTGACTAAACTGATGCTATAGGAATCTAACATTGAATAAACCGAATTCAGTAAGTTCAGAAAAAAAGCAAAGTCAAGCAAGATTTCACTCACTATTCAGGCAATATTGCTTTCCTAATCCATGCATTTCAATTGTAACTACATCTTAGTCACTTGAAGAATTCAGTTTAAATGCTGATTTAATTTTCCTGGAATATTATCCCACTCTCAAAAGTTTTCTATTCACAGGTAATTCTAATATGCAGCCAGTATGAACCAAAACATAACAATATCCTGGAGAGGGCAACCTCTGTCTACATAGATACTCTGATTCCAGAACTCTAGGATGGGTCCAGGTTTCTGCCTTTTAGTTAGGAGGCCATTCTGAGATAGGTGGTCTACAGGGCAAATAAGAATCATACTCCTAAATTCAAAACCAAGCTCCATGTTTTTCCAATCTCCACTTATTTTAAGGCATCTAAAGTACACATCCACAGTCCCAGAGGGGTTAAAACGGCAGGTCAGAAAGGAGTGTGAAATCTGAGGGCAGCTTGACATGTGAGGGCTCTAGCACTCATAACTGCCATATAATGCAATGAGGAACAGTAAGAAGAGCATACCCATAATCAAGTCCCTGCTGCTCAAGTTTCACCTGTGCAAACTCTACCCACGGGGGCTGTGGTTCAGTAACATGTCCTAAAATCTGCACCAGAACTGCCTTCTCGTCCTTGGGAACGAAGAGCAGGACTGGAGAGGCGGCTTGTGCCTTGGTGTGGTATGGAGAAGGTCCAGGTAAGAGCTAAAGGGCCAGCATATGCACCGTGTCTCATACACTTGTGCTGCACGCGACAGCGTGGTCACTGTGAGATCCAGCACTTACTGTGTAACGTCTCCTTGAAGCAGGTGCCGCTGCCACCGCCGCCCACCACCGCCATTGAGGTCAGGCTGGGCCTCCCGCTGCGCAGTCCCCAGCGCAGCGCCCAGCCAAGGCTGCCTGACTCGGATCCGCCTGTCTGCTGCCCCCGCACCGCGGAATTGGCCGAGCCCATGGAGGGCTTCAGGGTCCCTTGCCGGGACCCCATCAACTGCCCACCCGCCCGGCATCTGGAGGAGGCCTGCCCGGCTAACGCAAGGCCTCGGCCTTACCCGAAGTCCCTGGCCCGCCTCAACCCCTGCACTGCCGTCCCCGATGCTACGCCGGCAGCCGCTGCTAAAACCAAGGGCCTGGGCGTCCGGGGCGAGCCCGTGACAAGGGACGCTGGGCGCCCCTGTCCATAAAGTTCTCGGACCCCAAGACGGCCACCCGAGGCCCAGCCGAGTCCGTCGAAGCAGGCCAAGTGGGCCGGCGGTCCTGCCCGCTCCGCGTCTACATCGCTTGGCCGGGCCTACCTGCCGGGTGGGTGCAGCGCCCTCCTGGTGGACGAGGAGCTCCTCTCGGGTGCGCGCTCTGCGGCGTCCTCGGCGGCCGAGACCGCGCCAGGAAGAGGGCGTGCGCGGGCGCCCTGGACGCTCTGCGGGCGGGGCAGCAGCCGAGCTTCCATGACCTCCAGGCGGCCCTTTTCGATTTTAACATTATAGTACCAGTCATGATAAAGCCCATGGCTAAAAGGATGTCATTATTGTTATGAAATCTGAGATAAAATGAACAAAACTATGGCAAGAGGAGGAGGGCAAAATGAGGAAGCGGAAAAGGCACAGCGTGGGACCCTGGAGAAGCCTAAGGCCCCAGAAGCCTACTCCATTATAATATTGCATGTGTTTGGGATGTTTCTTCTCAGATGAGAGAAAGCAAACTGGCAATGACTAACAACATTATGGTATTGATTTCAGAGCTGTTTACTTACATTAATTCCAAGGGCAGCTCTGAACCACCTCACAGTTTCCCTACACAGTTTTTGGTTTCCGTAGCATGTCAAGTCCAAACACAACGTCCAAACAAGGTCAAAGCCACCAGACTGTGAGCTAGTTATAACAAAACAAATCTTGCAAGTCTTATGTTACCTCTCTAAGCACATATAAATTCTCAGAAACTTTAAAACCCATGTGATCATTTTTTTCCTCTACGACTTTAAAATTTTAGGTATTGTATCTAGTCGTCTCTGCTGTCTTCAATGTGTCTACCATATTATAACTGTACTTTGAAATGAACTGAAAGAAATTCATCATATCCTTCCTAGTGGATTCTGACTAAAGATAACCTACCCGGAGATAATGGTCCCAAGGGCCACTTCAAAGTCAAGTGACCAAGAAGAGTAACAAATCAAACCCAGGGTACATAATCATAAATTCAGGTAGGAGTAACAGAGATTAAATTTTGAAGCCTGGGGAAGTAGAGTGATGAACTGAGACTGCATACATTTGTGGGATAAAAGGTCAGGAGACTTGAGAATCGTTCTATAGATCTGGCCACTGGTTTGAGTGTGGAACTTAACTTTTAAAGATCCTTTAAATTAATTGTGTCTAAGTGAGCCAGTGTGGCTCTACAAGACAGAGACAGGCTCTAATTTGGATCTGAGAACTACATGAAATTCTCAGGGAATGTATTGAAAGATGTCTAGGAAAAAGATAACAAAAGTGTGTAACAAACCACTTTGCCAAATAATATGACTGATAGGACATTAATGCCACTTGGATGGAATGAAGGAAAATTTGTTTTTAAAGTTAGATTTTTCTCTGGGCCTAGAGCAAACCCTTGTGAGAGTGCTCAGGAGGGCCATCATCTTTCAGGACCCACAGAGATAATGACAGTAATGGCCTCCACCATGATGATAGTGTTCTCTGTGTATGACACTAACCAATGTGGAGATTCCATATCCCTCAAATGATGGCTACAAAGAGCCACAAAGAGGCTAAAGACAGTGGCAGGACAACCAGAAAACCCTGCCCAAGGAAAGTGGATGAGTCAAGAAGCAGGCAAATGGCTCGGGAGGCTATCATTTCAAAGTTGTTCGTTCTGATACAACCAGCATTTTAAGCTTAAGTAAATCACTTAAATTTAGAAGAGATATTGTAGGACAGAAATAAATATAAATGATACCCTTGGCATCCTTACTTAAAGTTATTTAATGAGCCCAATGTAATGTTCTTCACTGAAAAAAAAGGCGGATAAAAAGCTTCCAAACAAAATGCAAATAAAACTGAAGATATAAATTTCATAGAAAGACCTTGAAAATTACTTAGGAAATATTGTGTTAGACTCTGCGCTAGGTGCTGATATCAGAAAGATTAAGACATGAGTCAGTAGGGAGCATTGTAATCAAGCCTGTGGCTCTGACCTGTGTTAGAATCCTGACATGAGCATTTACACATTGTGGACTCAACCATTCTGAGACTCATTTGGAAAATGGGAAAATGAGAGACCCTTCTGCATAAGGTAGTGATATCAAATGGAATAATACATACACAGCACTTAACACATAATAAGTATCCACTTACATTTATTATTATTACTATATCAGTCCCGAAGAAGCTCACAGTCTAATGGTAAGAGAGAATCATCATGTGTAACTCAGATTGCAGCTTTCAAAATTTACTTATTTAATGTCTACAACTTGGAAAATGCTGTTCAAGGCACTGGGGATTCAGCTGAGAAAGAGAGAAAGTTCTGCCTTCATGGACCAGGTCAGTTTCTGTCCTCCAGGAAGCAGATATTGAGACCCATTAGGAATAAAAGAGGTTAGTGGGGGGGAAAGGATGGCAGGAGTGTGGTGTACAGCCTATGAAAGATAAAGAGGGAGGAAGCAGAATTGGGCTGCTGAAAAGAAAGATTTTAGACTGTGACACAGATATGACATCTGTGTAAGGAAAGAGGTGAGGAAGCAGACCTGGGTGGAGAAAGACTGATTCAGATGTAACATTGTCTCAGCCAATACAATGGGGAGCTAACCGGCAAAGGAGACTGTCACTAACTGCGTGCATTCCTCAGAGCTCAGCAAGCTTTTTCTAGAAGGGAGATCTGAGCAGCGCACCTCCATAGATGCCACAGTTCATTCGTTGTGCAACATGCATTCACCTCTCCATATACGTGTTGAGTAGCCCTGCCCCCAGGTTACCAGTTGGTCTCTTAGGTAGAAATTTGGAAGAGAGACATTAGTAGAATCAACGATAGCCATGTCACTGCAGTTCTTGTGGGTGCACCTGGAACTCCTTGTTTTCCTTTCCCGCTCTCCACTCGAAATTCCTCCCACCCACAGCTATCATCTCTTTTGTTCTTGAAGGTTTGTCTAATGATGTAACTCAAACCCTCTTTCCAGTAACTATATCTTCCTATTAGACACTCATATTAGACAAAGGAGTGTCAAGAAGCACCAAAGTGGACCCCCTGAGTTCCCCACATTTTTCTGTGCTAATCAGAGCATGGTGACCCCTCTTCCGATCTGCTGATCCGTAAGGGATCCAAAGTGTCCGCATGACACCAAAGCAGCTTGCAATTCAGCAAGACTTTCACTGTGTTTGAAGCTCAAACTCTAAATACTGAGTCCTGAATTTGATTTCCAGTTTTTTTTCTGCTGTCCCACTAATAGAGCTAAGAACTTCTTGACTTTACACTTCATTTAAAATCATTTGTAAACGGCTTAAATTCTGTATTATTATTTCTTCACTATGACATCTTTAAAACTTAATAATAGCCAGTGAATTGCATTGTCCTTAAATGTACTGCATCCTCCATACCATTCAAAACTCTGAATCATTACACCACCCAGGATAATCCCTTCCACTAAAAACCCTCCCTAGTCACTATCAGAGTAAATTTTGGCAAATGGACCACCACTTTATACCAGGAACTATCTGTATCCTGCATACTGCCCAGCGTGGCAAATGTTCCACTCCCCAAGTTCCAATTAAATCTACCAATTGTTCAGAACACTTCTAGTAGCAACTGTGTCAGTTCAAACCCTCCAGAAAGGAGATACTAAGAGTTAAAAGTCCAAGAAGGTGGGTTTTTTTTTTTTGTTATTTCTGGGTTTGCTGGGAGGAAGTGGTGGTAGCACCTGTGAAAGGGGGGAAACAGAATCGACCTGGGAAAGCTTAAGCCTATAATACTGATCTGACATCTATGAAAAAAAAGAGGAGGAATGAGGACTGCACAGGAAGAACCTCAAACTATGATGCAGAGCTAGGAAAAAAGCTCAGCAAACACAATAAGGAATTCTGTGGCAAATAAAATCTATTAAGAAGTCCTACATTAGGCAAAAATCGGCAAGCCCTAGTATTCTTTTTTCACTGAGGAGGCCAGAAAGAAGTATGGCCTGAGCTTGGATGCTGCACTGGATCCCTAAGGCACTGCAGTTGGAGCATGTTACCTAATTGCAATCCTTGAAGTTGAAAGAGAAATGAAGCAGTGCACTTCCATGGTTACCACTTGGTTCATATTCTAATGAGGAAACTATAAGTAAACAAGAAGTAAATATATATGTGTCAGATACTTGTGTGCTATGGAGAAATAAAGCAAGGTAAGAGGGCTAGGGAGTGCAAGACAGGGGGTGGGGGGAAGTACCAGTTTATATAGGGTGCTTCTCTAATAAGCTGGCATCATCCAGGGACCTGAAGGAAGAGATGGAGTGAGCTTTAGGAATATCTAAGAGTTCTGCAGTCAGAAGCAAAAAAAAAAAAAATGCAAAGGCACGGAGGCACATAATGTGCCTGCATGTTCAAGAAGTGACAAAGAGACCAGCACAACTAAAACAGTGAAGGGGGAGGAAACTACTAAGATATGAGTTCTCATTGGTATTAGGGTGGGAAAATAGTGTACCCTGTAAAATAGTGCCTTTCAAGATACAGTGATGACTTTTCTCCTGAGAGAGATAGAATCTTAGTGTCTCCACTTGACTTTCTAATAATTACACAAACATGAAGATGTTCAAAGGTGATCTCCTGACCCTTGCCCTCCCCAAGACCTGCCCTTCCTGGGGTCTTTCTCATTTCGGTTGATCACAATGCTTCTTTCCAATTGCTCAGGGCAAAACCTTGGGAATCACCCTTGACTTCTTTTTTTCTTTCACACGCCACATACAATCCATGAGCAAATCTTGTTGAATTTTCTTCAGATTATTTCCTGAATACAACCTCTGTACATCATAGCAACGGCCACTAACCTGGGGACTGTAAGAGCCTCTGGTCAGGTCTCCCTACCTCCTTCTTGCTCCCTGTAAAATTTAGTCTCAACACATTAGCCAAAAGGTTTCTTTTAAACAGTAAGCAAATCTTTGAAAGGCTCTAGTGAATCTCCATTTTACTCAAAGCAAAAGCCATGGTCCTTCAGTGGTTGAAAATACCCTACATGATACAGCCCTGCCCATACTACCCCACTGACTTCATCTCCTAGCATTCTTCCTTCCCTCAGTTCCCTCTTCTTAGTGTCCTCTGTGATGTTCCTCCACTACCCCAAACATCCTTCCACCTTATTTTCCCTGAAATGTCAGTTCTCTCTGCCAAGAATACTATCATTTGATATGAACTTAACTACCGCCCTATATCTTCAAGTGTTTATTCAAATAGCACCTTCAATCATCCTTTTACATAATTATTTAAAATAGCAACGTGCTCCCAACTTTCAGCAGTCATGATCCCACTTATATTAAACAAAAGTTTTCCATAGCACTTACCAACTTTAACACAGTAAAGACTTTTTTGTTTCCTATCTTGTTCACTCATATGTACCAAACTCCTAGATCAATGCCACAAGGATCAGGAACATCATAAGTATTCAATAAAAAATTATTGGAAAAAAAATTTAGTTGTATCTACTGGCACACTACATTAGTATGCAATTAATTTAGTGCACAATAGGATAGCAGATCATAATTTGTATATATTGATGCAAGTAGTATGTTTATGGATAATATTAATTTTAATATATTTAATACCATTAAGTGTGTCTTTAAATATATTACATAGAACCAAATTAAACTGCCCAGTGTTTTTAGGTTAAAAGTTGTTTGATTTTTGGCAGTTACATACGTTTCAACTTAATACTAATATTTTCCCCATATCATAAAGGAGTAGTATAATGGCAAAATTTTTTGAAAAATTATTAAATTGCAAAATCACACATATTGCATTTAATCTCCAAATATACAAAGAACTTATGGACTTAAGGATGACTGTCAAACCTTTAACATTTATTATAAAAGAAAGTTACTATTAAAAATAATGTCCAAAAATATAGAATAGGAAATGAGAAAAAAAAGGAAATTATTTCGGGGTAGTAGTTTATAGCATCCTAAGGGATATTTTTTCCTTCACACCACGCTAATTTTCCATGTTTTTCAAAAAGAAATGAAAAATTTGGAGGAGGTTCAAATAGCAACTAATGTAAGAACTTATATAATTGAAAATTTGGAAAATAGATTTATCCCAAGGGCTAACTAAAATGGAGTTATGAAGAGGGAAAACCTGAGGCAAAAAAATAATTTATTTTAAGCAGTTTTATAAATGACTTCTTAAAAATAGATATAAAGTAACATATCTTTGTGTTTACTCTTTCAAATCATCATCTAGCTTTTTAGGTGCCAGCAGAAAACACAATCGCTCTAATAAAGAGAGCTGAGATACCCTGGAAGTATATTCTTTCTCACATATTAATCTGTATTTGAAAGGCATTGCCCTACTTGATTAGATCATTTTAAATCCATTTCCTATGCTCTGCCATCTCCTAGGGCAGGAGTCAGAAAACTATATCCTGAGAACCAAATTCTACCTGCTTCCTACTTTTGTAAATTAAATTATATTAACATTCAGCTATACCCATTCATTTATGTATTATCTATGTATTATTCTTATTTATGTATAATCTCTTATTCATTTATATATTATCATTTATATCTATCTATATAATGTATAATACATTATTTATATATTATCTATCTTGCCACATTACAGTGTTAGAGTTTGCGTAGTTGTGACAGAGATCACATAGCCTGCAAAACCTGAATATGTAGTATCTGGCCTTTATAGAAAAAGCTTTCCAACCCCTGCCATAGAGTGATGTCCTTGTCTACATGGCCAACTCTCACCCATCACCAAAGCATCCACATTCCAGACTGTGAGAGGAAGGCAAAAAACCAAGTGGAAGGCAAACAATTTCATTTTCAAAATACCTGCTTGAACCTGCACATATCTTATTTATCCTATTGTAGTGAATGGAGTGGGGCATAAACATGCCCAGCTAAAATATGTGTGGGTGGGTCTATTATTAAAAGGAAAAAGGGTAAATTGATACCGGGGATCAATGAGAAGTTTATGCCACAAATTATTTATGACAAAAAGAAGGTGATTTAGAAAGAAGTAAGGGTTAGAAGGATAAATAAGCCTCTTGACACATCTGGCTTCTTTATTGAATGAGTTTTGACAATGAGAAGCACTTCACAAAGTAGAAGCCAGCTCTTTCTTAGAACTTTGCCTCTTCCTTCCTTATGCCTACTTAAATGTAATTCATTTAAAGCCTAGTAATACTAATATTTAAAAGAGCAGGTTATCAGGTTTGATTTTTGTTTTCAGTGGCTAGAAATTAGCTTTCAGTCTCTACAGAGGTAAGTCCAACCTCCCAAGCAGAGCCTCTTCTTGTTACTCTATAACAACCCAGTGTAACTTCAAACACAGCAGCTACAGATTCAATTAACTCAGGAGGATTTTTACACTCCCTGTCTACCCTACCCCCATTTGCCTCACACACACACACACACACACACACACACACACACACAAAGATACATGCTTAACAATTTTATATCATATTTTTCAGTGCCTGAGCATGTCACAGGGAATGTGGAGATAGGTGTATTAAATATTGGTAGGCATCAGGCAACTATAGTCCAACTTCCAAATCCAGCCCACTGCCAAATGTTGTAATAGTTTTAGAGATCACAGCCACTCTTATTCATTTACATATTGTCTGTGACTACTCTTATGCTACAAAGACAAAGTTGAGTAGTTCAACAGAGGCTGTATGACCTGTAAAAAGCCAAAATTATTTATTATTTTGTCCATTGAAGACAGAGTTTGCCAATCCCTGAACTACAGCATTCTAAGGAGCCCTTACTTTCATTGAACTTGTAATTAGAATAGCAAGAAGATGGTTTGGGTATAAGCAAAAATTTCTTTACTATACAGACAAACACTAGAATTGATTTCCTTTTACATTTCTTGAATTTTTTTTTAGAGCTTTAGAGGACACAATAGTCATTTCATTTGGAGATATTTTAATAAATTACATATATTTAATGAAGAAAGGGTGGTCTTTTCAATAATAGTTGGATATCCGATTGAAAATAAATAAGTCTTGGTCACCACTTATGTTACTCATACCATACAAAATTATTTCTAGGTTGGTTAAAATTCTAAATGTAAAAGACAATTTTAAACAATAAGCTTTTAGATGAAAACATAAAAGAATGTCTTCATGACTTTGTAACAGATTAACTTTTCTTAAACATGACATAAAGAGTATTGAGAAAGAAAAAAATGGTAATTTTGACAATATTCAAACTAAAAAATTCTGACCAAATCTGAAACAGTAACACCACCAAATTCTGGCAAGATGTAGAGCAACAGGAACTCTCACTCATTGTTGATGGGGATGCCAAATGGTGTAGTCACTTTGGAATACAATTTGATGGCTTTCTTATAAAAGTACACATATTCTTAACTTACAGCCCAGCAACCACATTCCTTGGTATCCATCCAAATGAGTTAAAAACTTGGGTCCACACAAAAGCCTGCACATAAATATTCATAGCAGCTTTACTCATAATTGCTAAATCTTGGAAGCAATCAAAATGTCTTTCAGTAGGTGAATGTATAAATATCCAGACAATAGATTATTTTTCAGCACTAAAAGGAAATGAGTTACCAAGCCATAAAAAGACATGGAGGAACGAAGCCAACCTGAAAAGGCTACATACTATATGATTACAACTACATGACACTCTGGAAATGGCAAAACTATGGAGACAGAACATCAATGATTGCCTGGCACAGTGGCAGCTGAATAGACAGAACACAGAGCATTTCTAGAGCAAAGAAAATACTTTGTATTATAATGATGAATGTACATCATAATACATTTATCCAAATGCATAGAATGTATATCAAGAGAGAGCCCTAAGGTAGAAGTAGGGACTTTGGTAATTATGATGTGCCAGTGTAGGTTCATGGATTGTAACATCATTGCCACTGTAGGGGGAGATGTTGGCCATGAGGGAAGCTATTCACGTGTATGGGCAAGGTGTATATGGGAAATCTCTGTAAATTATGCTGTAATTATGCTTGTAAACCTTTAGCTGCTGTAAAACATTTAACTCAATATAAATAAATAAGTACTTCTGTTCAAAAGGTAATCATTAAAAGAGTGAAAAGGAAAGCCAGAATAGGGAGATGATACTAACTATTTCTCATATCTGAATATATATACAAATAAATAAACAATTATAGAAAGTAGCAAACATTTGAGCAGGCACTTTACCAAGGAGCCAGTACCTAATTAGCCAATATGAACAGTGCTCAATTTCATTTACCTTCAGGGGAATACAAATCAAAACCACAAGGTGATACTCATGCATATCCTCAGAATGGCTTGAAAATGCCAACTGTTGACAAAGATGTAACGAAAATGGAATTCTAATATATCACTGGTGGTGGTGCCAGTGTAATTTGTACATATTTTGGAAAGCAATTTATTGGTAACTACTAAAGCTGAGCATATACATAACTTATTCCACTTCTAGGCATATACCGAACAGGAATGCATAAATATTCTCACCAAAGATATGTACAACAATATCCGTAGCACTATTTGTAATAGATAAAAACTGGAAACTAACCACTGCCCATCAACAGTAGAAAGAAAAACCTAATAGTGGTTTTTCACACAATGAAATACTATTCAGCAATAATATGCATGAATCTCATAAAAAATGTTGAGTGAAAGACACAGAAATACATATAGTTTATTTTTATATAATGCTCAAAATTAGCTAATTTTATGAAAATTCATTAAGCTGCACATACATGGTTTGTGAATTTTTAAGTATATATATTAAACTTTAAAAGAAGTTTAACTAAAATAGAAAAATAACAGAGATGCATATATATTCTTCTCATTCTAAAATGATCCATGGCCATAAATCATAATTTGAAAATGAGTAAGAAGAAGAAACAGGTCCCTTCTAAATGCAATCTGAGGTAGTATTTCTTAGACCTTTCTCCCCACAATCATGACACATGTCTACCTTGGTCCTACTTTATAATTTTCCCTGAAATTGCATAACAATTCTGTAAGACTAAAGGAAGGGGCATGAAGAGAGGCAAAGGAAAGGTTTTAACAAATTTCGGAGAGTTGGATGTTTGCTTTACTCCCTGGAAAGTTTTTTTTTTTTAACCTGTCTCTATTACTCTTAACCCCACCCTCGAGCCTCCTGAAGAATTATTGCCCAAGTTACTCTTGGTCATTTCGTTTTCCTACTTTGATAATAGTATATACAAATGCATAATGGGATCAGTGAATAAAGATAAAATAGGTGATAAACTAAGTTTATTAATAATGAACTTAATTTCATGATTATTTTCTGAAACATCTTGAGTAAAATTGGAGGAGGGTTTATCAAACTCTTTACAAAAGCCTCCATGTAGGTCACCAAGTATTTATAAACTATAGCCCCAGGCTCAAAAGAATCAAGTGTGAATTTAACTTCCATTTACCTTCAGTTGGATTTTTTTAATGGTTCTCTTTTAACTTTCAAATATGGAAATCAAAATAATGGTTCCTTCAATGGGTGAATTGTTTTAAACCATTTAATACTTTATAAATTTACTGCATATACTATCTATATTGAATGTAGAACCAAATATCCACAAAAAACATTTTTAAAATAAAGCAGATGTTTCAAAATAAGCAAGGAAAAACATTTCACCTATTTCTGTTCTATGGTTATATTTATAAATAAAAAGGGACAATCTTTAAAATTTAGATTTTAACATTTTTGCCCTAATTACACTACCATAATTAGAACCTTGCTAAGATAAACTGAAATTACTGTGGTATAAACAGAAATGTTTACCTTAGAATTTCATGATGAAATTGAAGAGAAAACATTTTTAAAGTATGGCTGCAGGCATGCTTGTTACGACATTTTTATAAATTCCCTAATATTTTAATACCAATATTTCAATCCAATCCTCTATGTGGGTTCCACTAATTTTGCCACAGTTTCTTTTGTAATTTTGTTTTTTGAAATATTCATTCCTTTGGATAAAATCATAATGAAGTTTAGTCCAAGAAAAGGTGTCTCTTTCGAGTCTCATGATAGCTCTGAGTTACTTTATTAAATTTTTTATTTAAATTTCTATCATATTTCTCTTAAGTGTCCTAATTATTTATTGTGGAACTAGATTCCCACTAGATGAGGTACTTAATCCTTATGAGTGCATTTAAAGGGGGAAAAGTCACGAGAAACATTAAAGAACAAAAAATTAAATATAAAATTTCAACACATTAAGGTAAATAAGAATTAGAAAGCATGTTTTTGCTCATCAAAACAAAAATTATTTCTATTTGCTTATTCTTTAGCCACTCTGAAAAATCCAATTCATTTTTATTTTTTCAGTCTTCTCTTTGCAAGAAGTTTAGTAAAAAACAAACAAGTAATCATAATTTTAAAAATCTCACTCTCATTAACATCTTTCAGGAAAGTAAATTTGCATTCTTCTCTGCCTGAGTTATCACAACGCAAATTGGAGAGTGAAGAATAAACACAAGCTAGAGAAAAGAAAATCAATAAGGACAAAAGAGCAAAAGAGGACTCAGACACAAAGGGGTGGAAGGAGGAAAGGAAGGAGGGAAGGAAAGAAGGAAGGGAGGAAGGGAAAGTTCAAGATGATAGTGCTTTAATAATATCTGGGAGTTCACACTGAGAGGCTAGGAAAAAAGAAAGGAATTGTGTTTACCTGTTAGAAATACGCGGTTTTCTGGGAGCTGTCCAATGTGCTAACTGAGCCGTCATAGTCACAACAACCTCCTTCTAGGAATTGATGTCTTTGTCGATTCTCCCTTGAACAAAAATGTCTTCATATTAACTTTTAAGGCTATTTCTTCTAGTCCATCTTTATGATTATTTTCTAACATGTTGTTCTGCCCTGCCGTGTCTTCTTAAAAATCCCTATACTGAAAAATTAAGTAAATACAGCTAGTGGCAGGAAAAATGAACCCTTCTTTGTTAAAATGTTAGAGATAATATGAAATCAGTGAAACTTCATTTTTGCTTTACCAAATTTAAAGTCTCTTTTCTTCTTAAAAAAAATGACCTAAAAGATAACCAGAAATCTTCCTTTAACAGAATTCAATAGTTTAGCTTCCGTTCTGAAGTCCTGTAGGAAAGTACAAACCAAGGTGAAAAATAAGCCAGATGGAAGTGTCAGGATTTTTCTTTTTTCACAAATACTGGTCAGCAATTTAACAGTCGAAAGGCTTCTCAACAGAGGGTGAGCCGATCGACCCATTGGTTCATCGAAGGGTAAATTGCATATTTGAAAGGAGATTGAAGTTATTTTGTTTGTGTGGAGGCGGCGGGTTTGCTTTGCCTCCCACGCTGGGATAGTACAGTAAAGCACGCTCGGGGTAAATATTCTGAGCTTCCCCTTTTCATTTTACTGTCATCATAACTTTTGCCTTCGAAGTAAAATCCTCTACAAGAGTAGAAGTAAGGGTAGGAAAAGTAAAGTCAAGTATCTCAATTATTAGCTGATTATAACACAACAGGCTTTGGGAGGCAGGGTTTGTAACGCGGCAGGAGAGCTGTTTACGATGTCCAGGAAGGAGAAAGCCGGTTCCAACAGCGACCCTTGGGAATGCGCTCTCGGCACCCCCTACCGTGCTTACTTAAGCTAATGGAAGATCTTGCCTTTCAGCAGCAGCTGCACTGGGATACCGGACAAACAGCTCCCCTCGACCCCTGGCAGACAGGGCCCCTCTTCAGGACATCATTAAAAGCACAAGCACTTGTTTCACACCCATTGGCAGCCTCGGCTGGCAAGATTCAGGACTCCTGCCCTGAAGCCAAGGAGAATCCAAAGCTGTGGAAAACGTCCTCGCTTTGAAAATCCAAAACTAAATTAAATAACTACATGAGATAAGGAGCCTGAAGAATATTAGCCGGCTGCGGGGGCGAGGAGAAACACAAAAGGCACAGCAGGTAAGATCTGGGGGTTGCCAAGAAGGAACTGTCCCAGGTGGCGCAGCGAACGGGATCTCGAAACTGAAGGCCCGTCTCTTTGAGTCTTCATGCATGCTCGAGCTTGTCTACTTCCATCAGCTTCGAGAGGAGGGACGTTGTCAGAGCCTTCCCTATCGGTGCCACTAATCCTGTTATCAGCTCGGTTGCAAATATTAATGTAGCCTAGCCCTTCAGTGATGGTATCGCATCAGACTCAGGGCTGGTAGAAAGCCCATCACCAGAGTCTCGCCCCTCCCTGCTAGAAACCGATGAGACGCAGGACCAAGCCGACGCGATGGCGGCCTATCCGGAGAGCTGCGTGGATGCCACCGTGCTGGACTTCGTTGCAGACCTGGCCCTGGCCTCTCCGGGGCACCCTCTCCTCTGCGACTTCGCTCCCGGGGTCCCCTTTGGTGACCGTGACCTTGTGCTTCGAGAGGGAAGACCCAGGAGGCTGGCGTGCTTTGAGGAGGATGCAGACGAGGAGGGCGAAGTAGACGACGGGGAGGAGGAGGAGGAGGAAGAGGAGCAAGGGAGAGGCGCCTCCCTGCTGGGCCGCCCGAAGAGGAAAAGGGTGATCACCTACGCCCAGCGCCAGGCCGCCAACATCCGCGAGAGGAAGCGGATGTTCAACCTCAACGAGGCCTTCGACCAGCTGCGAAGGAAGGTGCCCACTTTTGCTTACGAGAAGAGGCTGTCCAGGATCGAGACCCTACGCCTGGCTATCGTCTACATTTCCTTCATGACCGAGCTCTTGGAGAGCTGCGAGAAGGAGGAAACCCGCTGAGCCGGGAAGGGATGGAGGAGTCTGCCCCTCCCTCTCCTGGGCGCGCGGGGCTGGGGGTGTTTCAAGACCCGCAGGTGCGGCGGAAAGGCCAGGAGGGCCGCTCCAAGACAGAACCTCTGGCTTTCTGGTGCTTGGTTCGGGATTAAAATCCCCACAGCCCCGAGAAGAGCGGCAGACGTATACTTAATATACACGCGACCGCTCTCAGTGTAGTTTGGGGCAGAGGCGGGCGGGGAGCATTAGAATGAGTTAGAACGCCTTGGGGTCATCAAGGCTCGCGCCCAAAAGCAGTTCCTGCGGGCCGGGTGGGTGGGCAGCTAACCCTCTCCACAAACGGCAGGCTCCAGGGACTTCTATGGAGTCCAATGTCTCCTCTTTACCTTTTTTTTTTAATAGAAGCAATAAAATAGACATTCCTACTTTTTTTCTTTAAGCTTCAAGAGTCGGTGCCATGCCATCCCCAGCAGGAGCTCGGCTGGTACTCGCGCCCTTAGGGAGATACTGGAACAGAGACCCACGAGGGGTGCAGGGTGAGGGGTCTTCTGGGAGGCCACGGAGCTCCGGATCTCTTGTCCGGTCCCTTTAGGCGTGTGGACAAACGGAAGGAAGATGGTAAGGAAGGACGGGGAGTCGAGGGAACAGGCGACTTTTGAGAAATGACTTCATTCTCCTCTCCCCTTGTGCGCAGAATCAGGAACCCCTTTCGCGTCCTTCTAGGAGCCAGACGCTTGAACCCGGAGGTAGGTCGGGGTAGCTCGGGCCCTTGCGCCAGAGACGCTCATGGGCATGCCAAGGGTCTTGTGCGCCTCGAACCCTTGTCGCCCGCAGGTGCCTCCCCGTGTCGCCTCGGGAGAAAGGACCAGGTCTTCCCTGTCGCTGGGAAGACGCAGAGCTGCCTGAGAGCGCACTTAAAATTTTTTTTACTGTAGGTAGAGAAGATAGCTTTCATTCTGATCGCATTTAGGAACAGGTGAAGCAAAAAGTCAAAGGAGGAGATGCATTCTTCCGCTCTGCAGAAGTGTGCAATGGAGATTTTGACGTTGAAGCAGGACCATACTGAGGGGCCGCCTCCAGTTTGGACCCTCTGCCATTACACAGTTCTTCCTTTCTGGGCAACTTGCTAACACGTGAACTGAAGGTCTTCGGATAGGAGTAGGTACCTGAGGAGAGGAACTTGTGAATAATACCCACCTACCTGTAAATTCAATAATCCTAAAGGATAAATCCTGTTGTATTCCAGCACTTCATTTTGCCTCTTCCTTACCACACCCTTGTGTGTGTGCGCGCATACACACACTACACTATCATACTTTAAGAAATATAATTCATTTTATTAAGTAATATATACTCATCCTAAAAGGTTTGGAAAAGAAAAATATAAATCACTCCATACTGCCACATGGTCAGCATTTTTATCTATGTCCTTCTAGCCTTTTTTTTTTCTATATGGATATAAATTTAGTATGTTAAACAAATTTGGGATCCTTTTGATATTGATCTTTTTCCACTCAGCATTATAGAATAAGCACTCTTCCCTTGACTATAAATATTATTCAGATGTAATTTGATTACTGTATCTTATTGTCATATCGATGTAGCACAACTTAATTCCAGTCCTTTACAAGTGATAGCGGTTTTCTTTTTAAGAAATAAATAATGATACAAAGAACATTCCTACAAATTCCTTCTCTGCCTAAAATTCCCTGATACTAGATAACTAGAAGTGAAATTTCTGCATCAAATGAGCATTGAAGTTTGTGGCTACAAATGGCCAGATTGCCTTCCAGGGGGGTATGTCAGTTCATATTCCTCCCACCAGTATTACAGGGCTTTGCTTGTCTCTCAAGTGCCTTCATTTAAAACTTTTCCTAGTTCTCTTATCTGTAGGAACTGGATTAGTTCTGAAATGCCCACCCTTCCAAAAATGTTTCTTATTTTGACTGTCTTTTCACCAGGACTTATTCTGTCTCTATCATATAAGTACCAGAATAAACCAGTTAAAAAAAAAAGTAACCAAACAACAAAATCAGGGCATTCATTTTTTAAAATTCTCAACCACCCTTATTAAAATAAACTGAAATTTTGACAGTTTATATTTATAAAGTAAAATTATTCATTTTCTCTTCTTTTCCTAGACGCTTTTTGGCTTCTCAAACTAGTGTATCTGTTTTTAAAGATAGCTTTTAAATTACTCATTCCAATATGCTAAAGGAAAACAACTAACTATTCTCAATTCATATCAAACAGCATGCTACTCCTCAACTTCTTATAGAGTGCTAGCGGCTCCATCAGTTCCCTCATGTTCACCCAGTTATTGATTTATTCCATTTTTTAAAGTGTTGATATTTTATGTATTGTGTGAATGCGTTCAAAATTGGAAGAGCTTACAGAAGCTCTCTTCCTTCTCCCACTTAAAGTCCTCCTGGGAATTAAACATCCATTTTTAATAATCTGCAGGTGTTAAATAAGTTTCAAAAATGTTTCAACTCTAGGAATCTTTAATATTTTGTTGATAACTAATTTTGAAAACCAGAAATTAAAAAACTATGTAGACAAAGGACCCCAAAATTGGGTGCTGAGCAGTAAATACAACTATCCATCACTCTTAATCCTCTTCCCCATACTCTGGACCATTGTTATAGTCTTGGTAAGCACATAATATCCTACAGTTAATACCTCTTCAGCATAGTAATTAATGCCTGAAGAACTTCTCAATAAAAAGCATTTTCTCCATTATTATTAGAAGAATTATGCCCACAAGTCTTAAAACTGTTACAGCTTACAAATGCTGTGTTGTCAGTTTATGTTTAGAAGCTGCTATAAAATGTAAAATCTCTAAGACATTTTCTCAATCATTGTAGTAATAGAATAATTTGAAGCCAAATAAGGATCAGAAACACAGAGAAATGGGTTGACTTCTTGCCTATACCAAATTATCCATAAAGATAAGACAAAATGACACGTTTCCAACATGAATTCACTTCATTTCTATTATCTTGACACTCAACTTTCTAAGTTTTCTTCATATTAGATCCATAAATTTGGTATACTTTTTAATATGAGTCTTTTAGTATGTAACAAAATCTATGTTAAAATTTATTCTTTATTCTCTTCTAAAACAAGGTTGACAGAAATATCAGTAGATACTAGTTTTCAAAACCTTCCACCAATTTTTAAAAAAATCCTAATGGTGTGTATTCCTTCTGAAAATTCTAAGAACTGGCTCTTGAAATCTTAAAATTATTTGGACATGTAGCAGCTAAATATCATTTTAGATGTTGTTTGGAAGCAATTTATTTATATATTCTTTACTGACTGAAAATTGCCTTTTGGTCTCAAACAAAGTTATCCATAACTATCAGATTACTCTTCAGTATTCAGACATGTAAACCAAAAAAAGATCTAAATTAAATCATATTTGAAAGACATAATCAGGCTTTCCAAGGAAAGTAAAAATATGAATATGAAATATGAAAAAATCAGAAACCTTTGCTATCAACAGGCAGTCATTCAGACCAGTCATCTTTTACAGTTGTCCAATGTGAAAGCATATTTTAGCAAAATTTGCACTGGACACTGAACCAACTGTTATGCTAGTATGCATAGTTCCTGCATGAACATACAATTAAGACCCTTGGATTGGTGTCTGTTATTGCATCTGGCAGCATTTCCATAATAAAACACTATTGTGGAAGGTTTATAACATAGCTATAAAAATTCTGAGATGGAACTTGTTAAGCACAGTTTAGAATAACTTTTTCTCATAATTACAAATCTTCAAAGAAAATTTCAAAGGTAATGAAGACACTTAAGTACATTTTATGTGTGAGGTTCCAAAACGTACCTACAGATTAAAAATCAAGAGATTCTATTTACTACAAAATATTAGATTTTTATTTTTATTAAAAATAGGTGACAGATTAATATATGAAGTTTAAGTATTAAATCTACTTCTCATAGGATGATAATTTTCATTTTACTTTAAATGTGTTCGAAAAGTACTGAAATTTTTATATATATCTATAACTTGGCCCAAAGTTCCCTCAAAGATTCCTGAACTTTGCCAACATTTTAGATGAAGCTAGGCCCAATTTCTGGTCAGCACCCTCTCTTCCTGTGAATGCTGGACTGAAAAAGGTTACAAACAAGAGTCAGCAGTTCTGACCATGTTGTTTTCACTTTGGGGTTTCTTTGAATCCAAAGCTCAAAACCAAACCTGGTGGAGGAGGAGAAGGAAAGGAAAGAAACCACGCAAACTGACAGGAATAAAATACCAGAAAGATGGAAAAACTTCCTCAGGTCTCTAAAAACCAAAGCCTCTGAATTTCCACAACTTTCTCTATGACACCAAATTTTTAGTTTGCACCTAAAACACATTCCATAAAGGAGCAAAAGGAAACACAAAGAATAGTATGAGTACATTTCAAAACACTTCTCATGGCTAATATTTGGTAGAAGTCCACGCTTAATTTTGCAGAAGGTAAAGAACTTTTGATATTCAATGAAATCAAGAGTTTGACAAATTATAATAAAATGTCTTATGGTGACTTAGTGCTTTATTGTTTTCAAAGCAGCATTCACATTATTTTCTCTCATTTGATCCTCCCAACTGATTTCAAAAAGATCTGCAGTCCCTCAATTAAACTGAGTCACCAGAGTAGCATCTTAAAAATTCATTCATTCACTGAAATCAGCATGATAGCGAGATTCCTAAAAGTGACCAATGGTTACATATAAGCAACACATTATATTGAAAGATATTGCCTTCGAATATCAAAAAAAAAGCTTAACACACTCTGCGGATGATAGATTATACAAAATGCTGGTATGGTCAGGCCTCCCCAAAGGCCGAATTTTACAACCTTCTATTTAGGGCTCTGTGAAGGAGATTTCCACCTGCAGCCAGCAAACATAGATGACCTCAGAACAGCTGTTATGGACAGCTTTTTATGATTTCCACTCTTCAAAAGGTAGAGAAGTGTCTGTGAGAATACAGACATAGATCAAATAGCTGGTAAACAATAAAAGGCAACAATGTCACATAAATGTGTTTGAATGAGTGAATGAATGAATGAATGTGATTACACAATTATTTTACAGCAGATAATTTTGTGACTTCTTCAAAGTTTAGTAAAATCACAGGCTCTATCTGTTACCATCAGCTCTTGCACTGACTGACTATATTTAATACCATAGTTTAGTGAAATGCTGAAAAACTAGAAATGGTCTCAAGAAAAACCATCAAATAATTGGATTGGTCTGGATGAATTAATATTATCTGCAATAATAAACAGTATTATCTCTAATAATATATTTACTGTATTGCTTGCTTGCATGACAACCATGTTCTAAACACTGTTTTGAGTTTTTTACAGAACTATTAAAGTTTTCATAATATTTTTAAGATATTGGCACCTTATAGTGATGATGACACTATGGAATAGAAAGGTTAAATAACTTTCCCAAGCTCAACCATCTAATAAATAGTGAAGTTAAGGTTTATACTCCATCAAGGATCTCAGACACTAACTTCTTAGGGACTGAGGTTATTTGTATACTATTACATGATTATTATATTTAAGTAGAAATGATGTGGTAAAAATGAGTAGCTATTGTTTATCTTTACTGAAGATCACACATGTAGGCCTGGGCTTATCATGTACCACAGGGATATAGTCTCTGCAGTGAAACCTGAGAAGGTGGATGACTGGTGGACCTTTTTGAAGAGGCTTTGAAATAATCATCTATGGATATTTTAAAGCCACAACTTTCCTTGAGTGGCTTCAGTGCAATCCTCCCAAAAGAGGAGATAAAACTCTTTTAATGAACATAATGATTATAAACACAAGCTTTGGAATTTGACAGAAGTTTAGTTGGAATTGCAAGTACATCCCATGATACTATGGAAGTTAGTACAACTTACTTAATTTTGATGACCCTCAGTTTCTTCAGCTTTAAAAGAGGAATAATACTATCCATCTCCTAGGGCCCTTATGAAGACTGATTGAAATACATATGAAGAACAAATGGTGTAGAGTGAGCACTCAGTAAATGGGAACTACTATAAAAATACATGTCATTATCATTATTCTAGCCCTTCCATTTCTATGGCAATGAAAACTCTATGAAACAAGGCATCACCTTCACCACTGATGGTAATATGTGAAAGCATAACATATATAAAGAATAGCACTCATTAGATAATGCTTTTAAATAATCTGAAAAAATCAGATTTTTAAAGTCCCCCAACAATTTTTTATTCCTGGAATACTGGAATGCAGCATTTAGTCCTGGTCTGTGCATTTTTCTAAGTGGAACAATACACACCCAACAGAGACTATAAAGACCAAAAACCCCTCCTTTAGCCAGCTGCTGTAATAGTACATGTATTAAAGAGAAAGTGTAGGTAGGTAAGTGACTTTAAATCTGAAAAAAATGATGTGAATTCATTCAGGGTTCTATTCTGTCAGCAGTCTAGACTTTATATTTAAGTATATGCTTTCCAAGTCAGTGTGCATTTATTCAAATCAGATAACTCCTGTTGGAATAGTTCTGTATTTGATTGCAGTAGTGGTTATACTAACCAACATATGTAATAGAATGACATAGAACTATGTTTTTTACACGCCAGTGTCAATTTTCTGCTTTGATATTGTACTATTACAGTTATATAAAAATGTAACCAATGGAGGAAACCGAGTGAAGGGTACACAGACCCTCTCTGTACCATATTTGTAATGTCCTATAAATCAATAATTATTTCAAAATTAAAAGTGAAAAAAAATCAGATAATTACTATGGCATTCCCTTTAACCTATAAAGCACCTTACAAATATAGATTATCACTAATTTTAGGGAAACAGTTACAAATAATTTATTCATATCAGGTTCTACAATTTTTCTTCAAGTGTTTCATGAAAGTTAAGCCAAGTTTTGTGTATGGTATTATGTGGATCCTAGAATAAAAATCAGGACTCTACCCCTAACAGGTATAACCAAGAAGTGAATATCTGATTCTGGGTCCCTTGGTCCATGCTGACATTCTTGGCCAGATACATTCTAAAGAATGGATTTGTAGTGTGACAGGAACCTCATATCTTAATTCTGCTACTTTCTAAATTAGATAATTTGCTTAAACATCTAGGCTTCAATACCTACCCTAATTTGTAAAGTGGCAATAATAAACCAAGTTATTTAAAGTATCAGAATATATCATGTAAAGCGCTTAGTACAATGCCTCACACAAAGTAGGTATTTAGCGAATGTTGTTACTGCTGTTTGTTATTTTAAAGTTGAACGTGTATATAGAGCAAAAGGACAATTCGGCCTTTTAGAAGGACTCATGAGAACACATACAAAAGCAATATTAAGTAGTCTGTTATGCTCCTTCTAAACAGAATCAGATTCTTTTAAGTAGCATGGCATTTGGGCCCAATTTAAGCTGCTGCTATAAAACCTACTTTTGTCAAATCTTGTTTCGAAAACACAGAAGTTTAAAGGTAAGGTTTCTGGTCTACAACATATGCAGTCACAACTTTTGGTCTGCCAGGAATGTCTCTGTAAGCCCTACATTTAAAAAATAATCTCTAAAATGTATAAAGCTTTTTGTAAAAGTTAAAAAGGGATACCTCAATTGGTAAGTCCTCTGGAAATTCATTTTTGAGCAAATTTATCTGAAAAGCTGTAGCGTTAGTGACAGTAATTGAGAAGTAGGGCTACCTCAATCACAAAGCATGGATGCATGCTTGATCTAGGCTAATCTGAAATCTGAAAGCTCAGACTCACTCAGCCCTGCCACCCAGAAATGGGGTAGCATGGTTATGCTTTGGTTTAGGTTCTCTGAGGGAAATAAGAGTCCCTGTGTACATAAGAAAGTTAAGTAGCTGCCACCTGCCCCCCACAGAAAGGAATCGGGAGGAAGAGGAAAGGTCCTTCTTTGGAAAGCAGAGAGGGAAATTGGGTCCCAACGTGCATTCTTGGACATCCGGTGCTATTTCTGCTATTACAGGTCTCAGAATTGGGCACCTGGTCTTATCCTCTTGAATCACACAAAAATTTTTTTTCACTCTGACAATAGTGGGTTTATACAACATCTCTGAAAAGCTCTGTATTCCTTACCTAGATTTATTTGCAATTTAAATATCAATTTTTGAAAAGATAAAGTTGTCCTTGATTTATACATAATTTATTTCTCAACATTTAAAAATGTAACTTTTTTATATCTACTAATTTATTTGATAATTTGTTCTCCTTGCATAAAAATATAAAAGGATAATTATTAAATTTCTTGTTCCTTTTAAAAACTTTCATTAAATTTCAAGT
Source organism: Smutsia gigantea (assembly GCA_032199065.1). NCBI lineage: Eukaryota > Metazoa > Chordata > Mammalia > Pholidota > Manidae > Smutsia > Smutsia gigantea. The sequence continues at coordinate 46,962 of JAVSCE010004419.1, forward strand.
GGTTTATTTGAGGATTGATGGTAAAGGGCCTTCTGAAATTCACTAAAATTTTTCTGACTTGGGAAACAACTTATTTCAACTATTCTCACCATAGGTTCATATTTTTAACCAAAAAATGTGGTAATTGTAGTTAACAAGTATTTGACAAGTAGTGGTTTTGTTAATTGTAGATCTTCCTGAACATACCACACCATTTTCTTCTTCACTATTCAATAGTCTAATCTTACTGAAGCCCTTTAAAGTTAGAGCAGATGAGCTCAGTTCAAATATATATTGGATGCTACTTTGTTTCAAGATGACACAATCACAAATTGAAAGATATACCCTTATTAGTGTATTACATTTCATCAAATTCAGTCAACTGCTTCTAAAGTTAACATGGAACAGGCTAAAAATGCCCAGAACTCAAAAGCATTATACAATGAAACACAACAAAAATCTTCCCAAATTACATCTATATGAAAATATGCACCATACCATGATCCAGACCTCAAGGTCCTTATCCTAGACACCCTCAGAGCTTCTGATTCTATAGTTACAACCTCTCCCTCCATTGTATGGTTCACATATATGCAAACATGCTTCCACCAGAATACCTTCACATGTATTTTAGAATGGATGGCACATATGTAATTTTTTTTACTCCTAGCTCAAATCTTAAAAATGGTTTTATTTTTTTTCCTTTTCTTCCAGACTTTGGTAGTTTCACCCTCTTTTACTAATAGATACATCTTTATTGAATACTTCATATGTCATAATATTAATGATTGTTGGACCTTTCCATCTTTTGTCACTGAAATTTGAGTTAGCATCAATATCTTTACGTATATTGAAAACAATCCCAGAAATTACTCCAGTTGTTGATGGAGCATTAGCCCCACATAAGTATATCAGGCCTGAATACAATTACTAAGGCCAGCAGCCAGTCAACTGTAGAAAAGAAAGTGTCTGGAATTGCCATTCAGGAAATCTACAGAACACTCATTGATTAGATGAGGGTCACTGACTCAATGAGAAAAACAGAATTTTCTCTGGGAGTAGAGCTACTTCCTCTTGGAAATAGTCAAGAGTATCTGAAGTTCAGGGAATTTACCATATCAAGAAAGGAGTCAGAAATGACTCAAGAATACTCTCTGAAATTTGGCTCCAGTTGGGAAGATCAAAGCCATATTTCATAACATTAGAACATACTGTGGATTCTTACAGCTTGTTTGCAGAAATTTCACTGGTAGGAATTTAGCCTAAGGACATGATCAAGACTATGTACAAAGATTAGAGTACCAGATATACATCTCAGTATTGTTTATATTATTAAAATAGAGAAAATAGCCTAGATGTCTAAAAATGTGAGTCCTTAAATTGTTGCAGCCATTAAAAGGATAGTGTTCAAAAAACTCATGCTATTAAAAATCCAATAAATGATAAGTTAAAAAATACTTTTTATAAAGCAATATGTAAGTCATGATTTCAATTGTTTCATATGAGAATGTATATAAATATATGTGTAGAATGAATGTCATTATATCTTTAAATATAAATGTCCATTTTATATATTCTATAGGATGACTGGTTATTTTTGTACTTGTGTTTTTACAATTTTCTACCATGCTTTTGTTGTCAGAAAAATAATAAAATTATTTTAAAACAAGTGGGCATACATCAAACTAAAAAGCTTCTTCACAGCAAATGAAACCATCAATAAAAAAAACGCAACCTACAGAACAGGAGAAAATGTTTGCAAACCATCTATTTGATAAGGAGTTAATATCCAAAACATATAAGGAACTCATACAACTCAGAAGCAAAAGCACAAATAGTCCAATTTAAAAATGGGTAAAGGACATGTATAGGCAGTTTCCCAAAGAAGACATACAAATGACCAACAGGTACATGAAAAGGTGCTCAAAAGCACTAATCATCAGAGAAATGCAAATCAAAACCTCAAAGAGATATCCTGTTAGAATGGCTATTATCAAAAAGACAAGAAATGCATGTTGGTTAAGGATGTGGAGAAAGGGGAACCCTTGTGCACTCTTGATAGGAATGTAAATTGGTACAGCAATTAAGGAATGTAAATTGGTACAGCCATTATGATAAACAATATGGAGGTGTCTCAAAAAAATTTAAATAGAACTACACTATGATCCAGCAATCTCACTTCTGGGTATGTATCTGAAGGAAATGAAATCACTATCTAGAAGAAATATCTGCACCCCTCATGTTCACTGCAGCATTTTCACAAGAGCCAAGACAAGGAAACAACCTGGTGTCCACTGATGAATGGATAAAGAAAGTGTGGAATATACACGTAGTGGAATATTATGCAGCTATAAAAATGAAGGACAACCTGCCCTTTGTGACACCATAGATGGACTTCGGTGGCATTATGTTAAGTGAAATAAGTCAGAGAGAGAAAGACAAATACTGTATGTTCTTATTTATATATAGAATCTAAAATTTCTGAACTCACAGAACTAGAGTAGAATGTTGATGACCAAGGATTGTGGTATGGAGGAAATGGGGAGAGGTAGGTCAAAGGGTCCAAAATTCCAGTTATAAGATGAATAAGCTCTGAGGCTCTAATGTACTACATAGAGACTATAGTAAATAATACTGATTATTAAATACTTAAAAGTTACTGAGAGAGTAGATCGTCAATGTTACCAGAACAACAAAAAAGAAAAAAATTGAAAAATAAAAAATTATTTAATTAAAAGATAGCAACATAACAATACAGTTTGTGTGTTCTCCTCTTAGTTGTATAGTAAGATGCTATTACTGAGGTGAGAAGTCTTATCTTCTTAACTCTAAAACATTTAAGCTACATATTTAACATGCTTAGAAACGATACTCTGCAATATTTTTCTTCAGGTACAAGAGAGGAGCACATTACTAGCATATTAGAGGACCTTCTTATGATTCCCTCCATATACTGCCCTTATCTCCTTGCCAAGAATCTCAGGTAACCTGATTTCTAACAGTCTAGGTTAACATCCCAGTTTTTGTATTGTTTTATATAAATGAAATCACTGGGTATGGGGAAAAGATTGATTTTCATTTATAAATCTATCTTCAGTAAAACAAGTTTTCTGACAGCCTCGCCACCAAAAAAGAGAAGCTGAAATTAACTAGAAAGATAAGGATTAACTTTACCATTAAATACACAGAGTTAATAATTAAAAGAAGCAGTACTTAGAAAATATGCACTTCAATTTTATTGACACAGAAATGGAAATTTTAACAATGTTGAAGAGTTCCTTCTTACACACAGCTGAATTCACTTGTTGTTTACACACATACACACACATCTAATAAAAATAGCTACAGTAATAAATAATGTTCATGCTAAGACATTTATTGACCAGTCAGGAATACAGTTGAATTTCTAATCAAATTCCTGGTTTTTAAACAATTAGTACTACAATTGTCCTTCCTATTTAGCCCAATGGGTTACAATGTGTGCATGTGGATGTGCCCCTGGGTGTGTGTGAAGGTACATAAGATTGAATATTACTAGTTATTTTTGAAAGTATATACGTCAGAACCTGATAAATATGATCCCTAAAAGCTTTAAATATTCATATTCCCTTATTCACCTGCATATTCATTTTCACATGTTTTTCATATTCATGTTTGAAAACTCTGCCATATACCAAAAGAAAAAAAACACACTTCTAACATAAATAATTTCAAAATATTTAAAACCTGCACTGATTTTCATAACTTCCATTGTTTTTCACATGTGACATTTTATCCCCATTAGCAATAACAGATGTCTAATGCATTAAAAAGGAAAATCTGGCACATGTGTTGAAATTGAGGACTTTACTGAAAGGAAAGCATGTGCTTTGATTTATATTAGTCAAAATTTAGATACTGTATGTGGTGCTATTTCAGGAAATGAAAAGGTGAGGAAACAGTTATATGCCAGTAAACCCGAGGAAAAGTCTCCATAGAAACCAAAACAATTTCAGTGGGAGCCACTTCAGCTAAATGAATACCTAGAATACGATCATAATAGCCCCTAGAGAGCTAATTTGAACAAAATAAAACCCTGTCAACTGATTCATGGGTGTTACAAAGTATTCACAATTATTCTTTGTTCCATTTAATTGTCAAAAATTAATCAGTTATTAAGACTATGAAAATTTGGGTCCATTCTAAAGAGAAAAAAAAAATCACAAAAATACAAGTGTTTACTTTTTTTCCCCTAACTCCATTATCTTCACTACTAATCAAAAGGCACACAAAGGGCAAATGGAAAAATAGTGAGAGAGAAATCCAGTTTTATCTGTTTGACTGGTTTTTCGTAGGCACCTTCTCTCCTGTGGACGGTTCAGCTGAGTCACTGCCACCCCAAGCCCATCAGAGCTAGTGCTAAGTGAGGAACTGCAAAGCCAATAGGAAACGCAATTAATTTACTGAACAACTGCTATGCACGTGCTGTTGACATAAGCTATGTCATTCAGTCCTTACAAAACACTATGATGAATGTTAATATATTCACTTTACAAATAAGGACACCAGTTCAAATTAGTTAAAATATCTTGCTCAAGCTTAGACTGTGGTGGAGCCAGATTTTGACCCAGCTGTCTCCTCTAGTGGTAACAGCGTCAAATGTTGCTATAAAGTAACCGCACACCCATTTCAGGTAGCTGGGGGCTTGCATATACTCCTTGCAGAAGTAGGACAGCATTGTTTGGGTGCTCAGTTTGGTGAGACACTTTCACAAGCGTAAACTGAAGGACTCCCTAACCTGGTGTCAATTATGCCATTTCAAATAATGTATTTGTTGCTACCGGGAAGATTTCTATTTCATGTGATTTGTGTTTTGTTCCCCTACTCTCATTTATTATTACTTCTTTATGTTCCTTGCATTTAAATTATGCCATTTTCTTAAATGTTTCAGAAGGACATGTGTGTGTGTGTGTGTGTGTGTGTGTGTGTGTGTGTTAAAATGTTACAACCTCAAGACCACATAATCCTTGGTATTTCCTTTAGGCAATGCACTCCTTTAGCCTCTGATTCATAATTAACCACAATGTATGCTATCAGCTGAAGTATCATGATATTTGTCATATTTATGATGCTTAGAACAGAAAAAAAAGAGAGGGGAGAAAAATATATGACCATTAGATAAATCCAACTTGCTGTTTGGCAGGTCCATCCCACTAGTTCAATTGGATATCACTACCCTTGTGCTGCTGGACAGTTATTTTCAGGTATTTTCTCTTTTTGTTCACTCTGTTTTCCTGCTCTTTGACAAAATTTAAATTGAGGTGATCTTAACTGTGAAATTCTAATATTAAAACAAAATTTGTTTGTGAAGATGTTTCTTTCTTCATCTCAACAAAAGGAAAACACAACTTTGGACTAAAAACTAAGGCTGTTCATGTCTACATGCAATGCTAGTATACAAAATACTTTTCTAAGTTATAATGTCACAGCCAAGGACCCCAAACAATGTCAAGAGCAGCACCGAGGTCAGAGATGCTGAGATCTAGCTTCAAGAGGATAGTGTGGACAAGCTCCAAGGGAACATCATTTAAGAGGAAAGGGTACTACTTAGACTAACCTGAACTATGAGTCTGAGAGTGGCTGGTAACTTTTCATGGAGGCTTACCATAAATCTATTCCCGAATGGATCAAGTGACTAAAGGGAATATGATTCTTAGACTTATGGCATCTAACTCAGAAAGAGAGGTTCTCTTGGAAAAATTCCCAAGTCAGAAGATATGATTTATAACATTTCTTTCATCCACTTGAAGTATAAGGCCATTACTACATCACTGATTTTGTGATGTTCTTTAGAGTACATCACTCTTTCATAAACCTAATGTTTTCTCTTCATACTCTGATTTCCTACAATTTAGTTGTAGGTGATTTTAAATGCTCTTATAGCAGTCATAATTGACTTTCAATGTATTGTACTGTATTACAGTTCTATTAGTTGTTCATTTATCACTCATGTCACAAGGGTAAATGGCTTTGTACAACAAAAAAACAAACTAATTATAGATCTCTCCTGCTTCCCCTTTCCTTTCTCTTTCTTTCTTTCCCTATAGTCCTTTTTTTCCTTTTATACTGCCACTGTCTGTAGGATTCATTGACTATATACTATATGCCAGTGTATAAATTGTCTCAAGATTCTTTCCTTCTGGAAAAATGCATGCAAATTATATGTTTGCTATAGAAATTATAGAGAAAGAACACATGAAGTTATATTTTATTATAGCTTAGTGAAGTTATTGGGCTGCATAAATATCTCCCTTGAGAGAGAAGGGTTGACAAATGATCAAGGTGAACAATTTCCTGACTCTCCTTTCGCAAGTCAAATGTTCATGGCCACTCTTATGCGTAGCCATAACTAAACCAGCCCGTGAATGACATAGTGAGGAGAGAGTAAAAATGCAGGCTCAGTTTACATTTAAATCAGGCTGGATCAGATTGAGTTTTCTCTCTCTGTTCAGCAGCCAGTTCTTGTGCTAACTTTCATCTCCAATTTAACAAAAATTTATCAAGAATTTATTGGATGCTTATAATGGACTTGGTTGGCTCTTTTCTAAACATAACTTTCTAGTCTGGTTAAGATATCTTGCCTAAAAGGAGTTCATAGTAGAATGAGGGATCTATATTTAAACAACTTGTGCAGATATTGGATAGGATATGTGGGAGCATCAGAAATAGTAGCTATTGGAAAATAGTAGAAGAAATTAGTTCAGGTATTGTAAATTCTGCACTATTTTATACATAAATGCTATTAAGTTGAGGCTGCCAGGAAGAGCAGTATTGGCAGGCTGGGTAAAATGGCCATACACCTTGCATGCAGACTATGACTAGGTCTAAAGGAGCAAATTCCAAATTCTAAGCTCAGAGCCAAGGTGAAGTCCAGGTCCACTAGTTGATAAAAAGCCTGCTAGTTATCAAGCAATATCCATGAAGTTTACACTAGCAATAGAACGTGTGAAGGGTACACTAGACACGCTAATAACTATCCAGCTAATGACTACATTTCACAGCATCACTTAACAGTTGTGGCTAGGTGACTAAGATCTAGTCTTGGGATATGAGCAGAAGTCACGTATAATTTCTAGATTGCACCCTTAAAAAAGGGACATGTCTTTCCTCTTGCTTTTGTCCTTTCCCAATGACTAGAATGCAAAATTAAAATGAGGCCCGGAGTGGCCATTTGGTCCATGAAGTGGAAGTCACATTGTGAGGACAGTAGAGTAAAAAGTTCAATATCTCCAACGAGGCTGAGCCACTGAGCCCAGCCTGTGACATCTACCCAAATTTTTCATTAAAAAATTAAACTGCCTTGTTTATTCCACTGCATTTTTGGATCTCTTTATTACAATGCCATACCCAACTCAAAATATTTCTTCCTCCCAGGTGTCCTTGTGACAGTGCCTGACACATAATAAATTTTTTTTATTAAGGTATCATTGATACACTCTTATGAAGGTTTCACAAGAAAAACAATGTGGTTACTACATTCACCCATACTATCAAGTCCCCCCCCCATACCCCACTGCAGTCACTGTCCATCAGTGTAGTAAGATGCCACAGAGTCACTACTTGTCTTCTCTGTGCTACACTGTCTTCCCCATGACCCCCACATACACAGCATGTGAACTAATCATAATACCCCTCAATCCCATTCTCCCTCCCCCATCCCTTCCCTTTGGTAACCACTAGTCCCTTCTTGGCCTGACACATAATAAATTCTCACTGATATCGTGGACCATGCAGGGGCACAAAGACCTCAAACTATATATAAGGTTTTTAAGCCTAAGGCCAGAGCACAAATAGGTAAGGCCAAGGTGAAATTGTTCTAAGCATGTTAGGCTTGTTAGGCAGAAAGACAGAAATGAGCGGCATGAAAAGGAGAGAGGGTCCCCCCAAAATGACTCAGGGAGTGATGAGATAGAGCCACAGGGTCCAAGAGTAACTCAGGGCATGTGCAGGTCTCCCCAGATAAGAAACATCAGAAGCACAGGCACAGCCCAGCCTATGTCCTCACTGCACCAATCAGAACAAGCCTAGAGAGCTGAGAGCTGTCAGTCAGACACATCTCTGCCCTGCCAAAACCAAGTAAAAGAAGCCTCAGAATGAGCATCTGGGCATGTCTCACCTTAGGCAGGCCTGCTTTGTTACTCTATACAGAGTATATTAAAACTTACTTTTGGGTTTCTTGTCTCATTATATCTGACTTCCCTGCAACACTGAGCCAAGTTCCTTCCTCCCTAACAGGCGGACATAGGGAGGGAGTGCTGCATACTATCTCAGTATACAAAATGAAAGAGAACATGAAATGAGACAGAATAGAAATCAGATATATGCATTATGAAACACAGCTCAAAAGTATTTCCATAAATTTGAATGAAATAAAATATCTCAAAAAACATAGTTAAAATATATTTTATCTAAATTTCAGTTTTAGAATTATAATAAATTTAGCATACTTTTCATTCATCTGTCTGCCAGAATTTCTCTTTGGCAACACAGATTTGGGCTAGTAATACTTAATTGTAGAAGGTAATAGTTGTTAATTGGTATACCTTTGCCTCCAATTAGGGGCAACAAAGCTTTCAAGTTAAGCATGAAGTCTTCCATGTAAGATTTTGTTGGGCTCTATAGTTTCCTCATAAAAATATCCCTTCACTGGTAACCTATATTGCTGCATTTACTATCAAATTTCAGGGAGCACAATCTCAAAATCACTTCTTGACAACTTTCAATATCTCAGGTAAGAAAGACAATACTTACTGAAGATAGCCAGAAGTATATGCATTATTCAAGATACTAAAAAATCTATAACAAGATATCAAACTACATGAGTAGATAGAAATTAGCCTTTGGTAAAATTATTTTGAGTAAACCATCTTTGCCACCATAATATCATAAGCCTCTATTAATGGACATTATTTTTCAAAAAAGAATAGCCCTATGAAATTCATTGGTATTTAATATGCAGATATTGTCAAGGATACTATCATTTATGATAGTCAATGATTCCTTCTCCAATTAACTTAAGTGAAAAAAATTCTTTCGGGTCACGGTACCAGGAATACTTGGACTTCTGGGCTGTGTGTGTGTGTTTCTTCAGGGACTCTGCCAATCTTACAATTGTTGGTGACACTTGTTCACATTGTATGCTGAACTTTTTAGAGCCCAGTGTCTGATCCACTATTAAAAAATACATAAGACAAGAAAAATAACTGGTTTCTTAGAATCCTAGGCCTTCTAAATAAAAGCTATAAATCCTCAAAAAGATTCACAGGACACTGGATATCCATTCTGCTGCTAACTAAATTAAGGTTTATTTTATGCCCAGACCTCTCTCACAGACTCCAGATTCACATGTCCCACTACCTGTCCAACAATCCCACTGGGATTTCTAACAGATATCTCACACTCAAAGTGCCTGACATTGAACTCTCTATCTCCCACAGCCTTCTCTATCTCAGTGCTGCCAATTCCCCCTTTCTTTTGATCACATAAAAGGCCTTAGAGTCATTCTTGATTCTCTCCCATCCATCTCATACCTTATCTTTAGTGAATCATATACCCTTAAAGTATCTAGATCTAACCACTTCTTTCCAGCTCCAACTGAACTGCTACCACCCTAGCTTAGGTCAAACCCACTTCTCATCTCGTGACCACAGTGACCTCCTAACTAGTCTCTATTCCCCCAGAGAAAAGCCCACACATGCCTTAGATCTTGGCACATTACTGGGTCAACATTCTTCCTGCAAAACAGGGATGTCATCAAGTGATGGACTCTCGTGTTCTGACACTCATAATGAAATCATACCTTCATATTATCACTAGAATGGACCACTCCTTAAATGGTTGTTCCATCCTGAGGAATCAGAAAAGAACGAGAGACATTTCAGCAGTCAAAAAACCAGCTATCCTTTGTATTCTAATTGCCAACTAGTACCCCTCCTGTTCTAATTCGCATAGGGCACTTCCCTTAGTATTTCCTCCTGACTATTTTATTACACAAACCTCTGGCTCTTTGTAACTACATAGCTGAAAGGCCTTTCCTCTCTTCCAGCAGGAGGTCCACTGTTTCAGCTTCTTCTCTGCAAACAAAACGGAGAATTTATAGATAATTTTTGCTTTGTTATAGTTTTTTTTTCTCTTTGCCAGTGCTTGCCCTATGCCACGTCCCCCCAATGCTGCCGCACAAAAATAAAACGTCTTAATTATTAGCTATAGCATTTGGGTGCGCAAGACTGCATATGTTTATTGAATTATTTAAGACCCAGTTTGTAGTGATATTTGACTATCTGAGGGAGGAAACAGTCTCCAAATTAATATTTTTAAAGTTAAGTCTTTTTACTCTCTGATTTTCAAGTAATAGATATTACTCCACTTCACTGCCATTTGGGTATATTGGTTAAAAGACAGATTTGAGTAACACTGAGATAAATGGAGGAATATATGACCTAGGATAATACCTGCACTTTTTATACCTTTCTAAAGAGAGTAATAATCAATAAACAAGTATTTATGGAGCACCTATTTGGCATATTACGGAGCCCATGAAGAATATGAAAAAATCTGGTTTCTTATGGCAATCACACTACTTGAGAAGAAAATACAGCACAAAAGTAACAGACTCCAATATGAGCCACTCACCACCAAATTGTGCAACAGAGAGTGTCGATGCTATGGACCCTGAAAATGTCTTCTCTGTTGGAATACTTAATGCCCACATCCAAATCTACTTCCTCCTGTTGGGTGAATATCCAGTCTGCTGGTGTTGGTGGAAGAATGCACTCCTTAGGGTTACTAGGATAGAAGAGAGGCTGGGCTGCGGAAAACAGAGGGGTTAATGATGGCTCCTAGGTTTTTACACTTAAAAATTACCTAAATTATTTTTTGAAATGTATTGACTTTCAGGGGTGGAAGAAACAAATTATTTGAGAGTAATAGTAACTTCAAGATGTCTGTGAGAAACCCACACTGGTATCAAGTAGACAGTTGAATATGACGGTCTTAGAGACACCACCCAATATGGAAATTAAAGAGGTCATGTGCCTGCTGTTACCACTTCTTGGCAGCTGGGGTGTAGGTGTCATTGAACCTTCTCCAATCAATGTCCCATCCTGAAGTTTGAATCTTTAGGGAGTGAGACAGGGATATAGGAGCAGTTGCTCTTCAAACAGAACCGGATCATCAACTAACTTCTTCATTTACCCTTAAACCTTTCCTTTTGCACTTAGAACTGAGTGCAAATGCTTCATCTCAGTCTACAAGGAACTATATAACTTAGTCCTTATTTAAAATATAATATCAAATACATATCAATTGCTGGGCACCTTAGCACTTATGACTATTTCATCATCACAACAACCTGATGATATTCATTATTCTCTCCCTTTTATAGGAAGCATGGAGGAATAAGTAAGATATCTAAGGTTACATGGGTAATGAGAAGTTGAGCCATATCTGAACCTAAGCTGACTGGCTCCAGAATCTGGGCTGTCATGTGCTGCACTGTTCTCTATGGTCACCCTATCTTCCTAGAAAAGAAAGAAGTGACCTGGACTTCTAAAACTTCTTCTAGCTCTAGCAGTCTGTGGCTTTATTGATTTTTTTTTTATAAGCAGTTTCTCCAGTTCTGCAATTGTAATGTTTGAAGAATTTTGCATCACAGTGAAATGATCATCTATTTTAATCTAGGGAAATTACCTAGATTCCAATTTTTTATTCTGCCTCCATTCTCTAATAATGACCTTTGCCATACCTACTAACTTATGGAAATAACAAAAGATAAAGCACACTTGTGATTGTAGCTTCTGTTGCTGATTTATATTCACATATAAAATCTGATAGTCATCCTGTCTTACCAAAGTTTACCAGGAAATTCTCTCTCCCCCATTTAAAATGTGTGTTAAACAAAGAACTGAAAAGGATTTTAATGAATCCCTGTAAGATATCTGGGTGTCCAGTTTTCATGTAAGCATCAATATAATGAAAATAATAGTTAAAAATGTTACATAAATCTAGAAATAGTTTATTTTTCCTAATAATTATATCAGACTGCAGAGAACGGGCCAGTTAAAAAATAAATATAATTCATCTGCAGTATCTACTCTTCAGATTGTCAAGCCTGCTGATATGCTTCAGAATTAATATCTTTCTCTTTCTCTTTAGGGTATTTTTAACAACTATTTAGCACTAGTCCAAACAGTTGGCCATGAAATTAAAATTGCTTCTAAGGTTGTTTATGATCATTAGCAGATATTTTTGCTTTCTCAGTTACTGTATACATTTCATATTCCCTGGAAACATTTCTACTCTCAAACATAACTACATCTATATAGGCCCATTATAGTTAAAACAAAGAAATCATGGATTATTGTTTGATCTTAACACACATCTGGTAGTGAAATAGAAGAGTATCCCATATTTGACAGACACATGTCACGGTTCTCAGACCTTGGCAGAAATCCAGATTATGAGACAAGGCCAGCAGGGTCGTTTCCTGTCTCACTGTGCTCTATCTATCTAGAACTGAATCCAAAAGACAGAACTCAACAGCCTCAGCGACATAGAACAACAGGTACAGAAGGCTTAGATAGGCCCATGGTGTCAGGCTAGGGCCCACACTTGGGAAAATCATAAATGTCCGCCAGTACAACTTTGCTTTTCTGCACAATTCTCCTGCTGTTAAATCTGGTCTTTTCAGTGTGTCCCAGTGTCCTTCACTACCCTGAGACCCTCCTTCCTTGGGAAAAACATCATGCAATCTAATTCACTCAAAGGCATTAGTGACCTAATGTGTTACCTCACTTGGGGACATTTCCATCTAAAAGAGGAGCCCAGAGAGCACCATGCCAGGCCCTAACTTAATGAGCTACCAGTGGTAGATTTAAAGTGTGACCATGGCAAATATAAAGTGGCTTTTGGAGGGAGCCCCTTCTGCTCCCCTTCAAAAAACTTCACTTCCTATTTTACTTATTTTTGGCACGATAACTTAGTCCCACAGTTGGCCACAAGTGAGCTACAGAACTAGAAGGAAACTCATTCTCCTCACTTAGGAAAATACTTCCAGGTTCCAGATAATTGCCCAGTCTTGGAGTTTCAACAGTCATAGAGAAAAAAATTTCATCTATAAAACTGACTAGTCAGACTAGACAATTTCTAAAATCCTTTCAAGTTTACACATTTTTCAACTTACTCAAATTATCCAATTACTTCATTTTACAGATGAGGAAGCAGATGCTTCCAAATCTTCCCAGATCCAGTCATTTTTTTCTCAAATTTGTTATTCTATACACATCCCCCATAACTACTGCAATTGTGTAACTTCTCATAAATAAGTTGATATTCTTACATTGGATATATTGTGGGTTGATGCACGAACTTCCTAAATCTAATCACAGAACTGTCTAATCTATCCCCTTCACTGTCCACAAACTTGTATTTCTAAAATATAAATCTGATCATGATATTTCCCTGCTTAACATTCTTAAGTTTTTCCCAGATGCATTTAAAAGACTAAATTCCTTAGCCTTGGCACACAAACTTACTGTGACTTAAATTTTGTATCATTTCTGGCTGCTCCCAACAGTCATTCTGCCTCCAGCTATACAAAACCCCTCACAGGTCCCTGGAAAGGACAAGCACACCCATGCCTCTGTGCCTTTGCCCAGGCCGCTCCCAATGTCTTCCTTTCCTCCTACCCTTTCTGCACCCCACCTGGTTCATCCCATGCATGCCTCAAGACTGAAGCTGAGATAAAGTGCACTTCAGGAGAACTGTAATGTCTGCTTGCTGTATTGTTCATGACTATTCAATTCTGCTAAAGAGAATCAGAAAAACAAGGAGGAGAGATGACATTAAGTATGGAAATAAGTAGTCTGAGAGGCATCTCAGCCATCACTAAAGTATGTAGGAAGGGACAGAAAGACTAAGTAAGCACCTAATAGTCATGAAGCTCTTATAGAACCCCATGTTCCTGTGGCACCCATACTCATGAGGTCCTAAGTAGGCTCTCTATGGGTGATATTCCAATCTGGCCCATTTGTCCTCTGGCCAAGACAGAGAGAGAAAATCCACAGGGGCTCAGCAGGTTAAGTGCAAAGCCCTAGCTGTGTGAACAAGAGAATTTGCCCTGTGCCTCTCTAATAGAGCCAAGTGTATTTTAACTCCAGTCACTCTCCACCATTGATCATCACCTTTAACTTTGGAGCTCTTAACCACATCATCAGCAAGGATAGCTGATGAAAAAAGAGAGAGAGAGAGAACACAATAACGTCATGCATTTGTGTGCCGCAGGATCTGGGTAGCATGGTCCTTCCTGTCTATTTGCTCCTAGTATATCAACCTACTCAATCTACTGCCCTCTCTTGCTGTATGTTTCAAAATGACTTGATAAACTATGTGACATGTGCATCTTAATTCGGTCTTTGGGCCTTTCTGTGTGTTTCTCTCTGGAACAGGCTTCTCAGAAGTGTATTTGGAGGCTCCCTTTGCAGGAGGTAATTTTCCAGCACGCAAAGGCTTCCTGCCACCTCAGAGCAGTTCCAGTGTCTTTTCCTTGGCACTCCTTGAAAACACTTATCACAGCATTTAGTTCTCCAAGTTACAAAACTGTTTTCATGTTTTGGTTCCCATTAGACTGTGACACCTTGATGTCAGGGACTAAGTTTTCTTATTCCAAGCACTCAAAATAATTATAGACTTTGATGCATTTTTTGTTAAATTGTAAAAGAATCAATAAAGATGTTGGAATGAAATAGTGTCAGTTGGAACCAGAATTCAGGTCTCATGAACACACTGTTAGGCAGAACCAGAACCTTACAATCTCTCAAGGTCTTGCATAGGGGTGAATGGGAGGAAGAATCATCACTTACAGCTATGTCTTTCCCTGAGGTATCTGAGGTGGGAGGGGAAAGGCACTGACCCTGGATAACCACAGGAAAAACACCCAGTTTGATCTCCATTATGAAGGGCAAGGAGAAAATAATTAATGGCTAGTAGTTTTAGCAACCACATTAAAGATTTCCAAAATGCTATAATGGCTCATAGCATTCTTCATGGAGTAATGGCATTAGTATTCCCCAGACGCCTTCCCCTCCACCATCTTGAGATCCAGGAATGACATATCACCACTATTCACTCTAATTCTGCAGAGAGCATGCCTATCACATAAACACCAACTTTAATTAAAAGTTTTATGGCTCTCTCCCTTTTTCCTTACCAAGTTATGACTTAGGTGAGAAGGACAGGGATTTTTCAAACTAAATGCCTATACCAACAGACAGGCAGCTACTTGCAACTATCTCTGAGCAGAAACTGAGGCAAATAATCCTGCTGCTTTCCTATTTCCCACTATATGCATTAATTTCTTTCTTTCTCTTGTTGAATAAGCTTTTAATTCCCCCTACATATCAAGCTTCATCCTCTCTTTTTCTCTAGCAGTCTTGCTCTTTTGCTCCAGAGACCTTTTCACCCTCTCTCCACATTCTGCTCTGTCTCCTCCTTAGTTTTATTCTGTTCACACTCCTTTGTATTTTTCTCTTCTTCTTTTTCCAGGTCTTTTGGTCCATGGCTCAGTCTCTCCAGCTCAGGGTCTCAAAATGTGATTAAGATCATATCTGCAAAAAGACACAAATGCAAACAAAAACACTGAGTTCCAAGGAAAGCAGGGAATCCCCAGCCCGGTTGCCATGGCATGCCACCAGAACTATGAAATTCTCCCCCCAAAATATCAAGATGTAATTCATTAGTTGATTTCAATTTGCAAAGTAATCAGATGCTCTGAAAACTTTGGCTAAAGACACCCAAACACACAAACTAAAAATCAAACTTTGAAAGGCATTTTTGAATAGTCATATATTTTTTAATAACTGTTTTTCACTGCCAAACACAGCTTTAAAATTGAGAAAGTAAAATTCCAGGTCACTGTGACTTTTGTACAATATCTGCTAATGTAAAATAAATATTTTCCCTTAAAATAGTAGTATTTTAGTATATTTTCACAAATATATGCTTTTATGGTCTACAGTAAAAAGATAAAGTCTTCCAAAAATGTAAAGCTTAACTGTCAACTCATGTTTATGTTTTTAAAAATGAATACAAAGATCAAATAGGCAGCCCCAAAATGACATTCATTGATTATGTAGTATTTTTGCTATTTTTGTTTCTTTCCTCTTCTATAAACTGCTCTTTAAACAAAGTTCTCTGGGAAATTGTGTCCTCTTGTGGTCACTGGCAAAAACAACATGTTTTCTGCAGGAAGAATCAATCCTTACAATGGAAATAGGATTTAAGTCTTCAGGAAGAGTCATTTGTGAGAAAGGAAATCCCTTGAAGTGAAAAGAGATGAAAGCTGTGAGCAATCAGAAAGGGAACTTTAGCCTGCAAAAACACAGAATGGAAATCATTCTATTTATATTTAAATTGCTTAATCATCAGGTGATTAAAAAGAAGAGATAAAAACACTAGGACAATTGTGGCCATGATAAAAACCTCTGTGAATAATAATGTATCTCTTACATTATTTTTTAGCTATTCCAGCAACTCTCTGAAATAAGTCAAATGAGAGTGTATTTCCACAAGGTTAACTGGCAGCAAAAATGGCACAGAAACACGCTGGCCTGCACACTCAGTAAGCTAATAGTGGGCAGAGAATGGGAAGGTTCTTCAAGACTCCATTTTTCAGAGTCTCATTCTCTCCCTACAAGGTCTCCCTACAAGGCATAGTGTGTCTCCTTATCTTATCCTCATTTTGAATGCAGAATACCAGAAGTTTTAAAGATTAATACTTATTTGAAATTTCGATGTGCTCATTTGAGGTACTCGTGGCAACTCAATTTCTTGTAGCTTATACTTTTTTCATTTTACTTCTGGATTGAAAGTTTCAAGTTTTAGTTCTTTATTCTTAAAGAAATTAAGAAAGAGAACGGTAGAATCAGCTAAATTCATGGATTAAACTATCATTAAAAGAGAAAGAGGATGAGCTCTTATTTAGGGCAAGGTGTTCAAACATTAAGGCTCCCTGTGTCACTGAGGAAGAATCTGCTTTTATTAAAGTCACTTGTATTGACAAAAATTTATATTCCACTTTGGTAAAATTCTCTTGTTTAAATATCAAAGTAGGCTATCCCTGTGGAGTGTTCAAAACAAGATGAAACCTAAAACACACCGTGTTGAGTTCCATGCAAATGTAGACCTTTCCAATTTGCGCCCCCTTCTGTGTGAAGGCTCCCGTACTTCATTCATGCAATTCAGAGAGGTTATTTCACAGAACTCTAAGCCAACAAACAGGTGGTGGTAGATCATCCAAAGGCTAAGGAGAAAGCGTAGGATCAGATTAAAGCCCCAATCCCAAAATTTACCAGTTTGCTACCAATTCTAGCATACGTGTGTTTCTTTTTCTTCTCTACAAGTACTAATAAATGATTGTTGCTAAGAGAATGCCAGTGCATATTCAAACTTTAAGAGTATAGATATGTACATATTCATTGCATATGCTCAGTATGAGATTATTAACTCTAACAACAGTTACTTCTAACAACATTTCCTTCCCCAGTTTTTAGCACAGCATGCATTCCTCAGGAAGGGCTGCAAATATGTCATGTTTGCAGTTTGAAAACAAAGCTCATTTCGAATTATCCGAGTGCAACAGAAAAACTCTTGTTTTCAGATAAATTTTCTTTTAGGGAATTTACTTGAGAAGTATATGAAATGATTTCATTCCAGTTAATCCAGTATTCCCGAAGAAGGTAGTGCTCTGCTGATGTCCTGCAGGTCACGCTAAGTTCAGCCCCAAAGGGACATTTCTAAGATGGCTTTTAAAAGCCTGAAATTAGTATTTTAGAACTAAGTAAAACTTTCGTATGTTAAACTGAATATTGTGGAAGTTATCATTGTTGCATATACACAATATCCAGAATTATACTTGGCTCGTCAGCACATATAGCCTTTACTCTTGCCCCAACAAACATGGATAAGAAAATTGTTTGATAAAATGTTAGGCAGGACATAGCCATAGAAGAGCAGAGAGGGACACTTGGACTGAAATGTTGCAGTGTGCAATGTTTTAAGATTACCAAAGGTTTTAAAGAGGTGACTCATTTGGCAAGCTGTAAGTAACCTTCTGCTCAAAAAGTAATATTGGGGCACGGAACCACCCTCTCCTCCTCCTCAACTCCTTGTAAGAATTCAAGAGAAATTCCTCCTCAGAACTAGAGTCATTCATTGCCACTCAGCAAGATTGCCTGATGGTTCTGGTTAGGCAATTCATTGTAAACCCTCTTTTAAGCTTTCTGGCCTCCAGAGCATCGCCTCAGCTCTGGAGGTCCCTATGCCCAAAGGCCAGAAGGCCTTCATCCCCTAGTTGGTTAGTGCCCGCAGAAGGGCTGGGCCAACTTGTTTAAGAACTAGTCTTGGAGATTGATGACTTTGCAAGTCGGGCTGGCTAAAGATCCCTGGCTGCTGCACTTTTGCGGACTCGGTTTCTCTCCAGCTTCTCCACCCGTTTCCACCCCCTCCCCCGACCCCAATTCCCCTTGGTCAGGCAAGGTTTCCTTTACACTTTGCCCACACTTTCCTGTCTTGCTTACCCACAGCCACAAAGGAAAGAGTCCAATTATTCGAAATCTTTGAGAATTCAGCTGAAGGAAAAACAAAACAAAACATTATTAAGATTGGAGATTGATTTAAAAAGAAAAAACAAGGTAGGTAAAGATGGGAAGTTTTCTACAGCCACGTTCAAATAAGAATCGCAGAATACTCTGCAATTCAGATTTACGAAAGAGAACACTCAGTTGAGTGAAGCAGAATTTCTACCTTATTCTCCAACTGCTTCCAAGAGATAAAAGCCGGTAGACAGAAAATGCGAACACAAGGGTGGCTTATCAGACTGAGCTCTGTTTTAAGGAGATCTGCCGCGGACTATTAAGTGGAGGTCAAGTAGAATCTGATTTTCAGGCAGGCTTTCATTTTAAAACACAGCAGCGATTCGCGAAGCAGGCCAGTTGGTACGCTGTAGTCACTGTTTCTGAATATTTGTAAAAATGGTGATGGACAAACCCTGTAAGTCGCCCTTCCGATCAAAGCACTTACTTGTTCGACTCCCAGGGGAGGGGTGCCTTAGGCCCTAGCTTGCCCCACAAGGATGAGCCCTTCCGCCGGCCCCAGGCGCTCCAGACCCCGGGATTTCGCAGGACCAAAGCTCGAGCCTCAGCCGGTCACAGCCACGTGGCCTGTCTGCGCTTCGCCTGGGCTCCCGCCTCCTCCTCCCGACACCCACGGCTGCCACACACGGTTTGGCCCAGAATGGGGCGCTTCCCTGAGTTACTTCGCGTTTTAAAGTTCAGCCTGGGGGGAGCGTGAGGGGACCTCGGCCTGCGCAGGGGACGCGAGCGCAGGGCACACAACTTCGGCCACCCCCCCAAATCTGCCCCCGAAAACTAACGACTGCTTTTGACCTTTGGTTTGCTCTGCAACATAAGGGGTGCACAGGAAGCCGTCATTCTATCCCAACTCATTCCGAAAAAAGAAAAACATTTAGCATTGTAAAGATGGGCCTCTCTTCCACAGTGGCTTTCTTCGCTTCCAGCCCACCAACTTTTGTTGCCTCCTATTTGCCAGAATCTTAATTTACACCTCTTTGTAGGCTCTTCGTTGTTATCTATTAAATAGAAATGCTTAAAGTGCAAAAGTGTCCAAGTAGAATTCACTGGAGGCTCACGAAGCTAATTGCCCACTCGACCTCCTAGGAAGGGTGGGGGTGGGAAAGGGGACTATCATAGCCCGCAGCTCCTCGTATCCAGACAGTTTAAACCCCTATCTCACTCTCCTCAGAGCCAACCCTTAGCGGGCACAATGTAGGATCTTATTTGGGAGTGGGGTGGGGATGAAATGGCCACAGGGTCCTCCACCTTAGGCTGGCAGCTTGGACGATCAGGGCCTGGCTAAAGACGCTGCGCTGCCCCCTCCGGCCCCTGCAGCCTTCACCAAGCACAGGACTGCCTTCCGCGGGAAAACGAACTCCCGACTCTCTCTAGCACTTTCGGAGGTGTAGTTCTTTGGGTGTTGGGAAGCGTTAGACTGGGTCACCGTGGAGGGGAAGGAAGGCCCAGATGCTTCCCAGGGAAGGGTTAGAGAGCAGGCCCGGCGCAGTCCGCAGTTCCCGCGGCGCGACCACGTCTTCAGAAACGCCCAAGACCTCTGGGCCAGACGCAGTGGCTTGGTCCTTGGGACCCAGGGGCCCGTCTACCTGACCATTGGGTGGACTCCGCGGTTGCCAGTTTTCTTGCCACTACCGCCCGCCGCCCCAGCAATCCCAAACCGGCTCCGCGGGGTACTGGGGCGAGATGAGACATCACGCACTGCGCAGAAGCTGTTGCCGCCGCCGTCACAGCCACTCCGGGAGGACCGACACCACAGCCGGGACGGTCCCCTCCGGCCGCTTTCTGGGGCTGCGCTCGGGTGCGGGGGCGCGGCCCGCGCGCTCCGGCACGGAAGAAATCGCCCCGCGCCCGGCGGCGGAGGGCGGCGGGGAGGGAAGGGGGAGAGCAGGGGGAGGGCAGCAAGGAGGCGGGCAGAGGGGCTGGCCGCCTGGGCCAGGTCGTTTTTGAATGGTTTGGGAGGACGAATTGTTAGACCCCGAGGAAGGGGGTGGGGAAGGGAAAGGGGGGGCGGGGGGGGCTGGAAAGCGGAAACTTTCCTATAAAACTTCGAAAAGTCCCTCCTCCCCACGTCAGGCCAATGACACTGCTGCCCCCAAACTTTCCGCCCGCACGGAGGTATAAGAGCCTCCAAGTCTGCAGCTTTCGCCCAACTCCCAGGCACCTCGCGGGCTCGCCGGCACAGGCAGTGTTTCCAGGAGGCCGAGTGGGGTGTGCGTGCAGCCGTTGGGCGCCTTCTTTTTGGACCTCGGGGCCATCCACACCGTCCCCTCCCCCTCCCACCTCCCTCCCCGCCTCCCCCGCGCGCCCTCCCCGCGGAGATCCTCCCCGGCCCTCCTCCCGCTCCCTCCTCGGCGGGCCGCACCGCCCCGGCCGGCGCCGCGCGCGGGGGAAGCTGGCGGGCTGAGGCGCCCCGCTCTCCGACTCTCCCCCGGGCCGCCCCTCTGCCCCGGGCCTGCGAGGCCGCGCGTTGCCGCCCGAGAGATGATGCAGGACGTGTCCAGCTCGCCAGTCTCGCCGGCCGACGACAGCCTGAGCAACAGCGAGGAGGAGCCGGACCGGCAGCAGCCGCCGAGCGGCAAGCGCGGGGGGCGCAAGCGGCGCAGCAGCCGGCGCAGCGCGGGCGGCGGCGCGGGGCCCGGCGGGGCCGCGGGCGGAGGCGTGGGAGGCGGCGACGAGCCGGGCAGCCCGGCCCAGGGCAAACGCGGCAAGAAGTCTGCGGGCTGCGGCGGCGGCGGCGCGGGCGGTGGTGGGAGCAGCAGTGGCGGCGGGAGCCCGCAGTCCTACGAGGAGCTGCAGACGCAGCGGGTCATGGCCAATGTGCGGGAGCGCCAACGCACGCAGTCGCTGAACGAGGCGTTTGCCGCGCTGCGGAAGATCATCCCCACGCTGCCCTCGGACAAGCTGAGCAAGATCCAGACCCTCAAGTTGGCGGCCAGGTACATCGACTTCCTCTACCAGGTCCTCCAGAGCGACGAGCTGGACTCCAAGATGGCAAGCTGCAGCTACGTGGCCCACGAGCGGCTCAGCTACGCCTTCTCGGTCTGGAGGATGGAGGGGGCCTGGTCCATGTCCGCGTCCCACTAGCAGGCGGAGCTCCCCACCCCCTCGGCAGGGCTGGAGACCTAGGTAAGGACCGGCGCCTCTGCGCCCATTTGCCGCTCAGGTGGCAGATGAACTGACGGCCAGGCCGCGGCTCTCGATCCACCTCACCTTCCTCTCCTTCTCCCCCTCCCCTCTCAGCTTTCCCACTCAACCGGGCACCGCCACCTCACCCCCGGAGCGTCCCCGGAAGGCAGTTCAGTCCCAGCTAGGGAGAGAGGGATGCGCCCTTGTGAGAAGTGTGCGTGTGCGTGAGTGTGCGTGACAGGCAGGAGGGAAGACTGAGAAAGACTCAGGGGTCATGGGTAAGGACAGTATTGGCAGCGCCTCCCTTTCTTTTGGCTTTAAGTTTTTGTTCTCCTTAAAACAAATGTTTCCAAATTCCACCTCCTCCCCCTTTCCGCCCACCCACTTCCTTTGGCCCTTGGGCTGAAATCCTTCCAGGTTGTTCAGCGTAATTTCTCGGTGGTGGTGATAAGAACAGTGCTCACTAGTCTTAGAAAACAGCCACAGAGACCTAAACAATAACCAACTTCCCCCCCCCCCTCTGGGTTTTTGCAGATGTCATTGTTTCCAGAGAAGGAGCAAATGGACAGTCTAGAGACTCTGGAGCTGGATAACTAAATAAATATATATGCCAAAGATTTTCTTGGAAATTAGAAGAACAGAACCCAAATTCAAAGAAACAGGGCGTGGGGAGCACTTTTAAAAGAGAAAGCGAGACAGGCCCGTGGACAGTGATTCCCAGGCGGGCAGCGGCACCATCCTCACACCTCTGCATTCTGATAGAAGTCTGAACAGTTGTTTGTGTTCCTTTTTTTTTTTTTGACGAAGAATGTTTTTATTTTTATTTTTTCATGCATGCATTCTCAAGAGGTCGTGCCAATCAGCCACTGAAAGGAAAGGCATCATTATGGACTTTCTCGATTTAAAATGGTAACAATCAGAGGAATTTAAGAACACATTTAGAAATAAAAATACTGGGATCAAACTGACTTGCAAAATCACAGTCAGTTAATTCCTTTTTTCATTCTTCCTCTGAGGGAAAAAAAACTTAAAATACAAAAAAACAACATTCTATTTATTTATTGATGACCCATGGTAAAATGCAAATAGATCCGGTGTCTAAATGCATTCATATTTTTATGATTGTTTTGTAAATATCTTTGTATATTATTTTTCTGCAATAAATAAATATTGAAAATTTTAAGAACCTTAGAGTTTGGTCTATATTTTTAAAGCTCAGGATTAAGTTGGAGGTAAATATCTGCTTGTTTGACTCTGGAGGCACCCAGGAGGGAGGGGGCACTAATATAAACAAAGCAGTGAAAAACTCAAATAAACTAACTACTGACAGGCACAGGCATGCTATTTAGAAAGACAGCTTTATTATTATTCCAGTTTGGTGCTCATTGAGCTTAACAGCATCTCTCCATCTCTTATCAGGTCCCAAACAGCAGAAACTTAAATTTGTTACTCACCTCACTTGCAGCTGTAAAACAGTTAAATGCAAATCAGCAGTATGAAGCCAGCACTATTTTCTCGTTGTATTTTTTTGTCATGTCATCCACTCTTTGTGAGCATTCTTAAAAACAAGTTCATTTCTGTGAAAGGATGCATAAAGTGTTACTAAAATTATCTATACACAAATTAATACAAATGCATAGAATATAGTTTCATTCAGCAAGAAACATAATTCAATTTGTAAAGTAATTTGCATAACTTTCGTGAATGAAAATGCCACTTAATGTCATGTTTGTTAAAAAGAAAAGCCAAAGTCAATATTTTCCCATGTTGATGTTATCTATCCATTTGGGAATCCTGCTCCTTTACTGTAATGAAAATATAGCTTTGAAATAAAATACAATAAACAACCTAAACTTTCAGATTTTTTGGTAACTATTGGAACAGTTGTAATTTTAAATGTTACAGCTATTCATTTTCTAATCAGTTCATTATCAAATATATTTTATCCAAAATTACATGGAATTTTTCCCTGCCTGGTTACTTACAAGTATGCAAATACCTGATGAAGTTAAGTTAAACAGTAACAGGGACAAATGATGCTTGATTTTTATTTAATTCTGGTTACTTCAGGAATAGGAAAATATTGGCTTATATAATTAATATCATTAGAAATAGTAAGTTTGTACTGCTTAGTTCTTAACTTTTACATCCAGGTCAATGCATTAAAGTGTAATTAGTGAAGCTTTCAAACAGGAGAGTAATTTTGCTGCCAGATTACAAACTATGGCAAATAAGTGTATGAATCCAGATTGTGTTTGCTCTATTCAAGTTAAAATTATTATATTGCCTGAAAGTTTTTGTTTCCCTCTCTACATACCATCATAGAATGCTGTAATAACAATATTGTAAATTTATTATTGTGACTATTTTAGACCATATTTTTATGATAAGGAGCCTGTAGCATTTACTTATCTTAAAGTATTGGAGGGGGTTAATTTTTGGATTTTGAATGTCTTTGACTAAATAATAAGATGGGGAAAGTGATCATGTGTGAGTGTGTTTGTGGTGTGTGTGTTCGTGTGTGCATGTGTGTGTAGGGTAGAAATGTAAGGCGGGTGCCCTAGAAGGATGAGGGAGTGCATCAAGATGGTAATTCTCTCTTTTGTGTGTATCATCCAACAATCTCCATTTTCTAAATTGTTGATGGAGGAATCTCCTTGTTCACAAGCTTGGTCTGACTATTTGATATTTCAGATTTCTTGATGTATATCAGGATGGAGCTGACCATCATTGCTGAGCAGGTAATCTCTATTTTAACTCTGATAACATATAAACTAGTTTCCCAAAAAAGGTAGTCTTTCATTTGTCTCTTTAATTTTTTTTTTTTTGGTGTCTCATTCTCTGTACTTTTCTCATAAGAGAAAACATTTTGGAAAAAAGGAAATGCCAAATCTACGTTTAGTAATACTAATTACTGAACTGAAGATAATATTTTCCCCTAGATTTGCAGAGAAATGAACAAATGAAAGAAAGGTGGTAAACAGTTTTCCTTCGAAAAAAATAGTGGGAAATATTAACTATTAGAATACAATTTTCAGCTTGTAGACGATTTCTGTATTCCCAGCCTCCCCCCATACACGTGACAATGCTAATTTTTTTAGAATAGAAATGAAGCTACCTGTGTTTCTTTCTCTGTACCATTATTTCCTGTTTTCAATTTTTCCTACCTATTATTTAAAGGACACTTAGGATGAATTACCTCTGTTTCAGAAGTGAGAATTTAATGTGCTGGCTGGACTGGGGAGTCTTTACCCTTTTACTCTTTAGCTAGAATGTATTCACTGGAGGGAAAGTATTGTATTAAACAGTCTTGGGTGAATTCTAAACAATTGAGTGAGAATGATTCCTTTACAATGCAAGTAATTTTTTAATCTTTTAATTTCATTGGATTGATAGCCTTCAGTCATAACAAAGCAGTACATTTTTGTTCCCATATACACACATTTCACCTCTTTGTGCAAACACTTGCTAAGCCCAGCACAGATGATAATTCATTCAAAGTTGCAGGTACCCTCCCTAAAGTGGAACAAATTATTAATAAAATAACGTTAAAGAGCAGAAAATCACACACTGTGTGTACTTTTTTCCCACAACAACAGCACAAGCTTCTTGCTCCTTTGGTCTCTAGGCTCATATCATATTCATAATGGAGCTTTTTAAGGGACACTTGGCCTCTTGCAAAAAAGTCGAGCATTTTGCACATTCCATGGTTTGGCAAACTCAGAACTGGTTATTTTCTCTAGACCGGTATCAAGTTCTTTTCAGGCATATGATTTCACTTGAAGTCCTGCCCAGGAATCCTTCAAAGTGAACGTTTGTCCCGCTCTCATGATGTCAGGCGGTTTTCCCTGCATCTGTAATTTGAAGAAAAACAAACAACCTGCGGGGAACAAACGCCACGGAAACCCAAGCAGAACTCCGTGGGGAGCGGGAGTCTCACCTGCGGCGGGCACGGGCCAGACTCCCCTGCGTGGGTGGCGGGCCAGGAAGCACCGTGGGGAGAGTGACAATGTCCGTGTCCTCCTCGGACGTCCCGGACGGCTCGGGCCCCGCGTCTGGCCGCTGCGCGGAGGCGGTGGCTCCAGGGTCAGCAAAGGGAGCTGCGGCAACTGTCAGGCAGAGGCCTAACCTCAAGTTTCCCAAGATAGGCCCGTATTAGCAACAAACAGGGGTCGGGAGTGATATCTCCGGGGGCCACTTTTCCAGAATTTTCTGCTCGTGTGTTGTAAAGCGTGCCCCACCCCCGCACCAGCGAAAGTGGAAAGAAAGTGCAACGGCAGAGTCCAAGGAGAAATCAGTTTCCTCCTAATATCTTAAAGCCAGCAACCTCAGTATTTCCTAGAAACCTCGAAGCCGAGCTCTCGAAAATGCAAACAGGATTATTAATTACCCTTATTTACTGAACAGCAAACGATGGACCCAATAAGCGGGACGGGGGGTACATTTTCCATTCGCTTTTGTCCCAAGGCCCCAGGACGTGAGCCCACTTAATGTTCTTAGCAAATCAAAGCACGTGTCCTTTGAAGAAGGTGTGTAATTGGAGTTTAAGGCATGTATGGAATTCCCAGATGTCTATAAAGTAAGAAGGAGCATGTGGCAGGTCACTGGAAGGTGGGGCAGGTTAAAATCACTGGCACAAAAGTCTCCCCTTATATTCTCCTTTATAAGGGCCAAGGAGATAAGTCTTGGGGAAAGGGTGGGATGGGATCATAATGAATATCCAGCCTCTGTATCAGAGTCATAGTAACCATGGTAAAAAGCACATGGTCAGAAAAAACTCAGAAAAAAAACCACTCAGTTATAGGCGGGATATCGTGGGCGCCCTGCATTGAAATCGTTTGGGGTTTGCTGCAGCGAGGGCCTCGAACGGCCGTCTTTCTCATTTACGTGGACTATTTTCTTTTCCTTCTATTTTTTTCCCCCTTCTCAAGTTTGTGGATATGTCCTCGTACTTCTGCATGAACAAAATTCCAGATTAGGAAAAGAAAAAACAATTCTAAAAACATTCATCCCAGAAAGGCAGCCTCCTTGGGGGAGGGGAGACTGCGAGCGAATGAAATTAAATGTCTGTAAAACACGCAGTTTAAACATCTACCAGCTAGAGCGAATGCTCAATGAAAAGACAACCATCAAAATCAGCTGCTCCTTCTTTCTCATTTCACCGAGGAATATATAGATGTGTATGAGACTGTCGAATCTAGGCTAGAGTTTGAGTGTTGCTCATTAGGCATTTTTTTGTTTTGTTTTGCTGTTGTTTTGGTTTGGTTTGGTTTGATTTGGGTCTGAAGCCGGAATCGAACGAAATGCGACTTTTCTCCTTGGGTTCAAGATGGTGCCCTCATTTACCTGCACAGTGGAGCCAGAGGCGGGAGACATTAGGGATCCGAGGTCTGCCAAGGAAACTGGCCCTGGAAAAGGTTGGAGCTCGGAGGGGGGCGATGTGGGGTCTTGTGGGGCTGGTACGAGAGCGAAGGGTCTGGAACAAAGCGCGCCACAGACCCCATCAATGAGGCAGGCGGGAGAGGGAAAGGGACCGGCCGGATTGACGCGAGCGTGGCAAGTGAAAAGTTAAACAGGTACCTGAAGGAAGTTTATCTTGCCCAGATGTTAAGGCTTTTATGAAATGTCACGTGAAGAGAACAGATGTACAACTTGCAAAGGGGCCACGCCTGTAAATACAAGGGAGGCAAATGCTTGGAGGGAAATCCAGGCATAAATCATCAACCTCCTTTTCTAGATATCTATTTTCTCCTTTAAATATTTGCTTCTGGAAAGGGGAGACACATCTTAAACTGTGAAATGTGTCTTCCAGCAGAAGTCCCAATCCCGTCCCCTGCCCAGCACCCCCTGTCCCCTAGGTGCCTTTGTACGGAGGGTTGGGGTGGCGGGCAGATTTCTCCCCACCCTCCCCATTCCCTTGCGTTTTCTGCCTTCACATTCCCCTTCCCCCATTTTTCGCTCTTGGCTTCCCAAAGACGTTTGATCCTGAGGAACGGATCGGATCTCGGTTTGGAAAAGCTGAAACTAATCAATTGCCTTTTTGAAGGGGTAGAGAGTGATAAGAAGAGCGAAGGAATGCCAGGCCTGACAGACCCTAAACCTCCAAGATGCTTGAATGGGCTGAAAGATGAGCGGGTGATCTCTCCCTCCTGGGGCCGGGACCCAGCGCTCCGGGGATCCCTGCTGCCCAGGGGGGTAAGGCTTTTACCAAGTTAAATCATGGGTTTGATTGAAAAGGATTTCTTTAACGACTTGCTCAAATAGGCGGCTTTTTTTTCCTCTATGAAGGAAGGAAGCCCCGTTTATAAACAAAATTAAAATGAATTAGCACTTGCCCAGTTGTAAGACAGCCCAATTCCTTTCTCTGTATTTAAGAGAGAGGTTCACAGAGGCTATTGTGAATATTAACATGTGGTGCAGGCCTGGGTCTCTGCATACATTAAGGTTTCAGATATTTGTTGACAATAGCTTTAAGACTGTACATTAAATGAACTGTGTTGTGGGTCTTCATTTAAATGCAATACTGTTCCTAAATCTCTGTTAAACTGACACTGCACCTGGCTTATGGTGATTATGTCGCCACCATTCAACTCTAATCAAAACCTAAAATTTGGGGTATTTTCTTCCATAATATTAAGTCTAAATTTACTGTCAGAGTTCATCCTGTTCTTTGGGCTTCCAAAGGTGTATTCAGAATTGAAATACATTCTAACTGATCACATTAGCTTTAAGGGTTGACAGTTTTAAAAATGCACAAGACAGGATAAACAGACACATTTTTTTTCTCTATAGCATTTAATCTAAATATCCATGCAGGCATCCCTGAAGCAACTTAACCTTGATTTATTACCTTTGAGTGCATATCATATCTGGTTATAGCTCCCAAAGCATTCTGGAGGAAGACCTCAGATCCTGCCCCTCTGGGATTCCTTAACCTAGATGGATGTTGGTTTGGACCCAACACCCTGCCTCTGCTATTGTAGAGCTTTCCTTTGGGTTCCAGACCTTAATTTCTAAACATAGTACTGGACAAAACAGTCTACATTTTTTTCCCTCTTTTGTTTCTGAAACGTAACACCAATCAAAGAATTGTTAGGATTGTTGAAAACCAATATGCAGCAAACAGAGACCATCTCAGTGCTTCAAGTTTAGCAATGATAATCTTTCGGAGAGGTCTGTTGGGGCACCCCTAAACCAGTGTTCCATTCCTGGGCAGAACTCTACTTTCCAAAGCAGCATTCTTTAAAATGTTCTTATAAATCCCTTTTTCACATTGTAACAGAAGGAAATTTCTCAGTTTTGCTAAGGTGTCTCTCGCCTCATTCCACCCTTGACTTCTCTTACTACCCCCATCAACACACACCTTTTATAACTTCTAACTTTATGACATATAAAAGAGACTCGGAGCAGAGAATCCTTCTTCCTCTTCCTTCTCTCCAGGCCGCGACTGAGTGAAATTTAAAACACATCTCATAGATCAGTTTTCTTTCTCTGAAGTTAGGCACAGTCCACGACCCGGATTTTCAAATAGCCCAGGCTGCAGCCTGCAACATTTAATCCAGTCAGCTATTAAATGTCCTCTGGCTAAATCAAGAGTACAAGAATCCGTACCGGGATAATGATACCATGAGCAGTTTGGTGAAGGAAAGGGGGGGCTGGGAAAGGGGCAGACGACTCCGGGATCTGATTTGGAAAATCCTGTTTTTAGAACTCCTGTCAGAGTAATAACAAAGGAAAGAAACATGAAAGAACAACTCTTTGTTCCAGGATATGGTTATAATGAAATACTACAACCACACATATACAAAAATGTACTATTAATAATCGCTTCTGAGACTACGCTTTCCTTTACCTATTAGCGACTGGGAGGCTCCGTAATGTGATCCCCTCTCCCCCTTTCCTGCCGCCTTCTTCCCTCCCCAATTAAGTCAGTGTGGTTGTTCTGATGAGTCCTGGCCCGCAGATAACCGTGGATTGAATGCCTTCTGCATCCCGTCTTCTTGTCCTTTCTCTGAGCAAATCCAGGCCCCCAGGAACTTGACTGCGAGAGCTTTTCCTTCCCTGTTCGCAAGGCTGGCTCCCGCACTTTCGGAGCCAACTCTCTTGGTTACTAGCAGGGGGGAGGGGGAGGGGCGGGAGGGTCTTCTTAGGATCCCAACGCATCACATGCGGCACCAGGGGATGGCGTCCCCCAAATCTGCCTGCTTTGGCCCCCAAATGACCCTGGCGCTTTCTTGTTGACTTAAAACACCCGTTGGTACTTGCTACTAACACAGCAAACGGGCCTGGGTGGAGGTGGGGCGGGAGGGAGCGAAGAGGCAGGAGGTGGGGATCGCCAGAGAAAATGCAACACCGTTTGGGAAGAGGGGGAGCAACCTTTTAGGCATCTGGGACCAGGCATTTTAGCAGCCGCGTCTGTTATCTGTGGCAGTGGACAGATAAAACCGTCCTTGATCAAAGAGGCTAGTTCATAAATCACCCGTAAGAAATGGATTGTAAGGAGTAAAAGACTCGTGCCGAATAATCTCAACTCTATAGAGTCCGCTGGCCGCCAGTACGGCTCCTAACGCCCCCTCTTGCGGTACCTGCGCAGCTAACGCGTCTCCGAGCCGCAAGGGTTGGTGGGGGGAGGTCTCTCCTTGCTGGTCCTCCTCCCCCGCCCCCTACTCTCCACCCCACCGCCCTCTAGCTTCCGCGGCAGACGCCTGGCCAGGCCATCCCTGCTCCAGGCTTGAGATTTCACCACAATCGGTTAACTCTGGGTTGACCAAGAAGTCGCAGTAATAATTGGGGTCTTTTCATTTCCGAGGCAACAAAGTTGCTTTCTGAGAATCGAAGACATTTCCATTCCAGATGCCCTCTTAGTGTCCTCGATCCTCTAGAGAGAACTCGGAAATTTGCAGTGTTACCGCACAAAAGTAAGAAGCCGGGAGAGTTCAGCGAAAGCAGAAATTGCCTGGGCGCGTGTTGTCTGTTAACTGTGCTTTGCACGGAGGTTTGCCGCGCTAGGGCATTCTCTAAGGAGCTGTTGCTGTCCTGATCTGGGACCAAGTGGCTTCTCTTTCTCCGCCCCATCCACCTCTCAAGGCCCGGACTCTCTCGCACCTGCTTCTCCTGCTTGAAAAAGCAAGTGAAAGGGATGTCCAGTCCTGCTTGCTAAACGCTCCGGCCAGCTGTTCGGAGCACACGAGAAACGCATATTGGGCTAATTTAGAAGTGCTGTGGTTGGTCATCTCCAAGAAAGCAGTTTGCAATGCTTAAGAAAGAGTTTTTGAATTAGTGCGGGGGATTTACAGCGACAAATGCCCCTCACCCCTTCCTTTACTCTGTTTTAGCATCCTCCAGATAAGCAGGATTTTGCTTATAATAGGTGTTTATGGTTCCAGGAATTGCACTTTGATCTAGGATTTTGTGGGTGGAGTGTCTAAAGGGTCTCTAGACGCTTGTCTGATTTGAATGCTTTTCAGGATGATTTATGGCAAAAGGCTCCTTTCTGACATTTCCAGATGCCAAAGCTCTTACCTTCCAGGAAGGGGTGAAGGAAACCTGCTTCATAGCTGCGCGGATGGGAGCCCGCGCGCCTACTGGCGCCAGCTTACTTGTCACCCTACAGTGACAGTGTGCACCAGCCTTCTCCTGCAGCAGCTAATAATCTTTCCCCGCCTTCCGAATAAGGAGGAAGAGGACGCCGTTCAATAATGACAGAGCTACACAGGGAAACCAAGTCACCCGCCTGTAAAGTTAGTCTCTTGCTGGCAACTCTAGTTTATGCAATTAACCACCTGCTTCCGCCCCGTTGGTGGTTTGGTGTTAATACGATTTGACCCCCAAATGTGAAGCGAGGCGGGAATAAGCCCTCCTTTGGGACCCCTGGTGGTTTCACCCTCCGGCCTCAGTCTCTGGCCGCCGCCGCGTGGATCGCATCCTGGTTCCCGCGGGGCGGAGGGCCGGGCAGCGTCCAGAAGCTGCCGGGGCTCGGAGTAGGAGGAGGCGATGTCTTTTCGAAATCTCCCTGCAGTCTCAGCCCGCGAGGCGAAGCCAGAAAAAATAACCCTCCTGACTCAATTACTGCAAGATCCACCGTGCAGCTGAAAAGCTCAAATGTGCGCCGCTGCAGGGGGGCAGGTCAGGCAGGGCGGACACTAGCGCGATTTTAGGGGACCCCCAGGGTCGGCGGGACTGAGAACCGCTGAGGACATTTGTCAATCTGAAGTTAAAGGTGGGCCCGACCGGCAGTAGCCTACGGGGGACGCTTTTCCCAGAGGACACGAGGTTTACCAGCGATTTTTTTTCCTTCGTTCGAAATGAAACAGATTAGGGGTTGGGACCGAGGAACTTTGTTTTCTTTCTTCTTTCCCAAGGTGAAGGCAAATTAGGAAGAAATTAGCCACCGGCGGGCTTGAAGACCAGCAGTCAGAGAGTCGAGGCCAGGTCACTGATAGTAAATGCATGCTTACAGAGGAAGGTTTGGTCCTGAATGATATTCTGGCTATTTGCTTAGAATCCCGTAAAGCTGGGAGCCTGTAATATTGGGGATCAGCAACTGACCATTTCAGTCTTTTTTGATGAGTCTCCACCCCTCCTCTCAAGTCCCTTCCATGTTAGTAACTTGAAGGTCAGCGGTTTGCTTTCTCAGTTGAAAAATAAGACTGATTTTCCTGGGTGAAAGAGAATGAATTAACTCGACAGGCATAAACAAACAAACAAACAAAACCCTTATTTTCCAAAATACAAGCTTTTTCCATTCTTCATAACATTACAAAACAGGGCATCAGACCAGCATTTATTGGTTTATGTAGAACTGATCCTGATTTGATAAGCTTAATCGTTTGACAAAAGGCATACTAATTATTCTTCCCTCTCAAATGGCAGCCTGAGAGGTTCTGAAAGTCACTGCCTTTTTCCTAGAGTTCTAATCACTACATCAAAAGATTCAGGTCACCTCTTGTCTTTTCTGTTTGTATATATTCAAGAACATAAAAATATTAAATAAAAAACTTTCCCAACTTCAAACCTATCAAATGTTTAACAGCTGAAGGATATTCATCTTTGGGAGGCAGGCCAAAATGTCAATAAAAATTTAATTATTTCTGAAACATATGGGAGCACTTACAAGACCCAAAAAGTGATACTAAGTATTGATATTAAGAGGAAACCCAACAATATACTTTCATATTTGTTGGTCAAGACCTTATACCCCGAAAAAGTTCCACAAGCCACAGAAATTCATATTCTTTCTGACAGGGTTTCTAAAACTAGCATGAAAGGTCGGTGGTCAGTGGGGTAATCTATATTCCGTATACAGAGAAATTAACGTTGAACTTCTATGTGTTCAGCATTTGTTTTCTGGAGAAAACTGCCTGTGATGCTATGATAGCAAAGATGATTGCCATGCTGGATGCTGGGGAAGGTGTGCATTGATGTGGCCATTTTTGACTTTTAATAGTTAACACAAACTGCCTTCTGAAATATTTCACCCACACATTATTTCAACCTATCATTCTGCCATGTTGAGAAGTCACCTCTACATTGGGAGGCGACACTGGTAGTATTATTTCTGTTAGTTGGCTGTGAGGAGCAAGACTGATGTGCAACTCGGGGTAATTTCCAACATATCAGTAGCGTCTTTCCACTTAGGAGCTGCAGCTTCTTTTCCACTTAGAGCTTCCATAGGACTTTTGATTTCAAAGAAGTTACATCAAACTTTAAATGTTGGATTGCAGGTTAATCTGCCACTAAATTGCTGCTTTCAGACCAACCCCCTGGTAAACGCTGAGAGTTGGTTTGACTTTACTGTCGTCATTTCCAGTTTTCCTTGTGGTTCGCTTCTCAATGCTTTCAAGAGCTGCTTTGAGTGCTTGGTTATCTGCTTCCTTGGACAAAACATTTGCCTGATGGGAATTTACATACTTTCCTTGACTGGTTATCAGCAGGTCCTCTACCAATGGAATAAAGTCTCCATTTATCTCAAGGTATAGATTCATTTAATAAAACCATTTAATTTATAGTGAAGGAAGGACTCTGAAGCCTGAAGATACTTGCCCAAGACTAATTGAGTCTAGTCCAGGGCTCTTTTCTCTATTTGGGAGCATGGCTTTAGGATTTTAAGCAGAATAGGAAACTCCAGAGTTGGCCTGAGTACAAGAACCACCCATTTTCTTCCAGCTGAACAACTATTCCCCAAGGCTCACTATCCTTTTCTTTTACTACAAAGTTTTGCATAAACAAAGCAGATAACAAGACCACGACTGTCTCATAATAAGGGAGGCTGGACCCTATGTGTATAGATGTAACACCTGGTAAATTGTAAAGGCCAGAATCCTATCTGTTTTATCTTTCCATTTCCCAAGAATGAAAATGAGTATGTCTTTATTTACATTAAAAATTCTAATAGTAATATTGTAAATACATGTACCTTTCAGAGTACTTTTTATTTTACTTTGATTTTTACAATTGCTGGTACAAAGCCTTGTTTGTGGGAAAATGCCCCAAGACCATTCTTTTTTTTTTTGTCTTTTGTAAGAATAATTACTACTGAGAATACTCTTATGAATTCAAGACTGAGGAGAAAAGACAGCTAATTTAACTAGTGTGTGTAGAAATTGTTTGTTGGGCAGAAAAGCCAGGAGTGCAGTTTGCCCCACGGAGTGATGATGGAATGAGGCAGAACCACAGACGGGTGATCAGAAGTGGGTTCTCCTACTCTGGGTAAATGATCCCAGAGGCCTTTTCAACTTGTGATCTGCGATGTTATTCTGATGTCTGACATGCTTTCCTAGTGGATTTTGTTTTCATGAGTTACTGATGCAAAGAACAACTTGAAATCAGATTGTAGGCAGGGCATTTCAGAAACATAACAACCTAGGTAAAGAATGTATGAACTTAGTCAAATACACAGTCATGAGTGACTTTCATTTGCTCCTGTAGAAGATCTACTCAGTTGACTGATTGTGTGGCCAGAGTTAAATATCATGTAGATCTGCAGAAGCAATTTCGAAATGTTCACTCTTCTCCAAGCACTTTTCCCAAGCGACAGGCTGTGTGCGTGGCCACTAAGACACTGCCTTCAATTAAACAAATTATGATTATTCAGTCAACAAATATTTCTTGAGGGTCTCTCTAAGGTCTAAAGGCTATGCAGAAGTGACTATGTCATGCTCATTATAACAAACAAAGGAGCCTCTAAGCACAGAAGCCTTGTCTCACCTGTGGATTTTTTGTTGCATGTTCACTGGAAGTCCCTGCAAGTGGTTACTTCACCTCAGTTTTCTTTGATATTCTGGGATGCTGCAGAAATTTAGGGTCCCCCTGCCTGTGGAAGAAAAGGTGTGGAGAGGAAAAAGAAGTTCCACTGCATTTAGTATTCTAAGAATGGAAACTTTAGAACAGAGAATAAAAGTGAATCCAAGAGCATTAGTTTTGGTGGGGTGGGGGGCTGCTACTTTTATTTCTTTTCAATGCACATTCATCAATTTGTAGCAAACCCTAGATTGCTTGTTAGACTTAAAGTTGCCCAGTTTACTACTATAATATCCCAGCACCTCGGCTTAGCACCTGTCATGTGGCATTTTTCTTGCTTTGAACTAACATGATCATTACACCAATAGGGAAATGGAGGTGAAGAGGCAGAGTCCACATCTAAAAGAACCAAGAAATGACACTATGACAGTTCCATACTGTTATGGTGGGTCGGGTAATTCATATACTTGTCTGTCAGCTGATGTTTAGAATGAAAACCCAAGTAAGCACAAAAGAAGACATTCATTGAAACTCTGAGATTCAGACATTTATTGTAAGTATTTTAGAATGTCTTTCTGTATGGCACCCACAACTATCATTTGGCTATATGATTCTTTGTGTGAAAAGTAAAGGGACCCCTTTTCTTCGAGGGTCTTATGACTTCTCTGTCAGAACAGGGCTGATTTCAGGTCCCATTACCCACAGACTAAGTGCCCTTGCTCACTGACCATCCTTCATAACCATAAATAGCTGCCTTGGCACCTGCAAAGCCATAATTGTCAAATTTAATAAGGAATCTGGCCCACTTATTATCAGTGCATTTCCATGTCTGTGAAGCTGATTCTAGTTGATTTCTATGAAAGGCCCAAACACAGAGTCTCCACATGTGCTTCTTAACCAAACTGGGGCAATTTATCCTGAAGGGTCTCTTCTCCTTATCCAGCCAATTAAGGGTCCCTTTTCTTATATTCCTTATACTACTGTGCTATACATGACTCTGCATTGCTCCGTCACCTACTAAAACAGTATAACCTCTAATAACCAAACAGTACTTTCAATCAGTATCTACTGAAAAAAATGAAACTCCATGTTACTTACTTACTGCATGTATGCACACATTATTCCAAACCCAAGAGTGGTACTTTACAGATTGAAATATAATTGATTGTGAATTGAGGAGAGGCATTCTAAAAATAATTTCCATTTGGTATGATTAGTATGAATAGAGAAAGCTGCTTCTCCAACCCCACTTTCTCCTGCCTTCCCCCTCACTCCAGGGATGCGGTGAACTTGTGTAATTTAAGGCAGGTGGTCCACATAGTAGGCTGACCACAGAGGATGAGAGAGTGTGCATTTGATACCCTGACTGCTGCTCTTTAATAGACTTTAAATATACTATGACTATTATTTGGCTTTTGGCTATTGCATTTATTTTCACTTTCTTTCAAAGGCTTCTCTCTTTCATTTTGTCATTTTCCACATACTGAAATGTAACCCAGGCCCAATGGCACCAAATAGAGGATTTATCTATATTGTCATCAAACTAAAAGCAAATGAAATATCAAAGGGGAGCAGAGGGTACCACTATATTTGATTCTTGAATACTGACACAAAAGTGCATGCATTTTTCTTAGCTTAGGTAATAACAACACTTTATTTTTATATAAAGCCTTTCATCTGAGAATCTCAAAGACCTTCAAGATGTCATTTGGGTCTGGCATTCTTCAATTGGTTGCCCTTTGTCTCTTCCAGTAAGGAAACATTCCTGTTGAATGTAGTAGTTTCATAACTGAACTTGCACTTGGGTATGAACAGTCAGAGGTCCAAGGGCATTGAGTGTTTCTTGAATAGATCAAACAAATGACCAGTTATGACACTCTCAAAACAACACTGAGAGGAAGATGGGTGGCAAAGGTGATTATCTAATTTGCAGATGGAGCAGTTGTGACACTGTTGGTTAAGTGACCCACCTGAGGGCACACAGTGGAGTCTTATTACTGCTGGAAATGGTGGTAACATTGACCAGCCCATTACATGGCTGAATTCCTTCAACATGCCACCTACCTGTTCCTTCTCCTTTCAGAATGAAAGCCTGGCTGTATTCCTTCAACATCCCACCTACCTGTTCCCTCTCCTTTCAGAATGAAAGTCTCTAAGAAATGGCACCCTTGCGCATATAAGAAAAACTCTCCAGTGCAAGGAAAGAGAATAGACTAGTAACTTTAGAAATGTTGAAAATAAAGAAATACGTGGGTCTTATTACTCCAGAAAAATCACATAGCTTTTAGTCCAATTACTAAATCTAAAATACAAAAGGAATATCCCTTGCACATGGAAAACAGAAGTGTGATGTTTAAGTTCCACTCCTTATAAGTAAGAGAGCATGTGTTCATCTCGGCCAGGGAGCATAGGTATAATGTTATATGTATTATTTATATGTTATAACATATACGTATTCTTTAAGTTATTTCCACATTTTAAAATTTAAAATATCTCATTTATAACTATATCTTATTTATAACTATCTTTTTCTTTCCTGGAATTTTGTTTTGCCTCATTATCTTCAAACATATCCACTTGCTTCAACATCATATTTATTAGTCTGAAGAGCCCTGAAATCTGGATTTTTCCTCTTTGGCATTGCTACATGATTTACTATTAACTCAGTGTTTGACAGTTTCTGACTGTGATACTCCACTTAAAATTTATGTTTTAATACCCTCTAGAGATTTACATTTAATTTTAAGACTCATTGTCAAGTTTGGGGCACAGATCCCAACTCTGCTATCCAAGTAACGTTACTTCTATATTTTATTCCAGTAAGAAGAGTTAATAGGAGGAATATGCATATATTTTTAATAGAGAGAACTTCATAATAGTTTTAATCAGAGAATAATTATGCATTTGAAATAGAAGTATAAGAACAAAGAAAAAATACTGAAGGAACAAAACAGCAGCAGACTCACAGAACCCAAGAACGGACTAATAGTTACCAAAGGGAAAGGGACTGGGGAAAATGGGTGGGAAGGGAGGGATAAGAGGGAAAAGGGGCATTATGATTAGCAGATGTAATGTTGGGGGGGCACGGGGAGGGCAGTACAACTCAGAGAAGACAAGTAGTGATTCTGTAGCATCTCACTACGCTGATGGACAGTGACTGTAATGGGGTTGGTGGAGGGGACCTGATGAAGGGGTAGTTTAATAACCATAATATTGCACATGCAATTGTAGATTAATGATAATAAAATAAATTATATTAAAAAAAATTTATTAAACAAAAAATTTTTCTTTCCTGTATTTTATCCTCAATTTGAGTTTCTAAAGTGGGGCCTATCTTTCATAGTTAAGGATTAATATAAAAATCCAGAAAAAAGTTCTGGGACAATTCTATTCTCACACATCCTGAAGCTATCATTCATCCATCTGATACGGTAGTTATATATATGTATAAAATCATGGGTCTGTATCTTCCTGTTTTTATAAGTTTGGAAATTCTCAGATCCAAGATAGTTAATTTAGAAAGTTTAGAAAAAGCTGTTCCATATATAACATTGATTTTACCATATCAGGAGGAGAAATCTCAACGTGATATGCCCATTTTATTTATCTGTACATACCATCAAGGTTCTCAGCTTAGTTTTGATCTGCTCCAGAAGAAATATGCATAAACAAGCAGGAATAATGATGAAAAAAAGTAAAAAACTTGATATCTTCCTTTGCCTGAGTTTGAGAGTCTAGGATCTGTACTGCATTTTGTCATTGATCTTTCTCTTCCACAAAATCTCCATTGCTTTGTGCTCTCTACAAATGAAGCTACATTTGAGAAAGAAGGTGAAGGTTTAGCAACATGAAATCATGAAAGATGCTAAAGAATTTTCCTGTATTAGATAATCTAAGCATTGCTTTTTCTCTTCTTTTTCTTATGCAATTAAACACTTAATGCTGGCCCTTTTCATTAGCATCTGTATCTTCGTTTTGAGAATATGAGGTCTTACTGCATTATTCACTTTGTCTTAAATGAAAGTCCCATTTCTGATGCGGAGTTGGGTTAGTTTAGGGTATAAAGGAAGAAAGAAGAACAAGTCTAGTCTAAGCTCTGCCATTTATTAGCTGTGTTATTTGGGAGTTAACTGAATTTATCTGGGTATCAGTTTCACTAAAATTAGGGAGGTGGTAGATTATATCACAAGTGTTATCGTTCTGTCATTCTATGATCTAATATCGCTGATGCTGCTTCAATAAAATACAGTTTAAATTACCATTGTAAATGAACTTGTCAAGACATTTTCTGTCAAATGCCAAATTTTAAATCTATAAGATCAATTAAAATGCACTTTCTAAAAATTATAACTTAAAAATTGTGAAGTGAAGCATTATTTAAAGACACAAAAACTCTTTCTGAACTTCAAGTTATTATAGTTAAAAAACAATTGAAAATGAGGTCTGGGAGTAAGTACAAAAGTAGTGATAAATCAATAACATATCATTGCTTTTAAAAGTCATTTGCTCAGAGTTTTACTTTGCTATTTTCTTGTTAAAAGAAGGTATTTGTTATTAACCCCTTCAACTGGAGATTGAGTCCATCTTAAACCATCCCTAAGATATTTCTACAAACATCTCATATGCCTATGAGAGACAGTGTGTGTATGTTTACATACAGTTAGCATGCTTATTATTGATAATAAAATGATAGATACAGGAATGTATATTGGCTACAAGGCTTCTTTAAAGTATCCGTCCACAATTCTTCATTAAAATTTCCTTTTTTTCACATATGACATGAAAGTAAGGATTTAGAACTTGAAACCTTTCTTAGGATTCATTCCCTCAAGTATTTCTCTCTCTTGTTTTGTTTTGTGGTCACTAACCACAGAGAAATTTGTCTTTTTTACATGTGCTGGAAATAATTTACTGCTTTTAGAAATATTAAACCACACAAAAACCCAACGTTAAAGAAACATTATGGGTCTGCCGAAACCCTCAAAAAGCCAGGAAATTGAGAGTTAATGTGGAAGCTCTGATCTGGCTCTAGGTCCAAGGGACTGTGGGACCTTTGAAGAGTAACAGGTAGTGCCCAGCCCACATACATGTTACAGAAAAATAAAACACAGTATTAATGGGATGATGTGGTAGAAGGCACGTGTGAGTAGTGCAATTTATCTTAGACGCTAATATTCACATTTAATATAAAATAAGTCTTCATAAATACAAGCTTTCATGTAATCTTAATATATAGACAAAAATCATAAAATGTACAGACTTCTAAAATGATAGTGTAGATTTTGATCTGTGATACAGATGTGGTTAGTGGTATGAACTTGACAAAAATAATATTCTCAAATGAGTTTCTAGTAGTAATATTCACAGGCACAGTATTTGCATATGGTATTTTCAAGTCCATCTTTTTTACTGATCTCACTTAAAAGACCAGAGATTCAGCCTAACACAGTTCAGGTCTCAGGAAATAAAGTCTCTTTCATGTGCATCACACAGAAGGCAAAAGTTCAAGGCTATACTGGATATATATTTTTTAAAGTGTTGTTTTTCAAAGGTTATTTTACATATAATTATATAGAAACTGAAATTAGTTAAGAGCAAATTTCTATT
Source organism: Smutsia gigantea (assembly GCA_032199065.1). Lineage (NCBI taxonomy): Eukaryota > Metazoa > Chordata > Mammalia > Pholidota > Manidae > Smutsia > Smutsia gigantea. The sequence continues at coordinate 87,596 of JAVSCE010004419.1, forward strand.
GATGAAAACACTTAATTTGGCTAGTAATTATATTGTATTGAATTTATTTAAATTACATTACAGTTTTCTTCAGGAACTTTTACTTGCCTGTTGTTTGCATTTTAATCATTATTATTTAGAGTAGAAAACATATTTTCAATTTTTAATAAGAACATATATATTAAAAGTGGTTTTATTTTTAAATAAATTATTAAATACATAATGTATAGCAAAATGTCTCACTGGACTGAGTACATTGCTTTAGATTTTGAATTTTAGAATCTATAGATACAGAAAGACTGACAGTTTTGAATTATAGAAATATCCTTGATGGTATTATTCAAAGTGAATTGTCACACATGGCAATAGTATACTTTCAAAAGAACACTATTTCTGTTGAGCTGGACTTATATCAAAATAATTAAACAATGATAATGAATTAATGAATTAAGGTATTATTTCACTTACAGTCACATATTTGATTTCTTTGTAAGTGAAAAAGAAAAGTGGTGAAAACTAGATGTACTGGTTATTTAAAGCAAATACATTTGGAATCAGAAAGCTAAAGATGAATTTACATGTATCAGAAAGCACAGACTGCTTTCAAATTTAATTAAGAAAAATAATTTTTGGTTTTTGATATAAATGTTACCTTCCAAATATGTATCTTCACTTTAGACCTCTATCTGTTTTGAAAGCAGACTGATTTTAAGAATGAGACACAATGGATAATATATTTAAGAGATATTCATTTCTGAATACACAATTAAATTTATTGAAAACTGATAATTTGCCTGCCTGTGTTAGTGATTTCAGAAAATACTGGTAAAATAACAAACAGTTAGTGAGAAACAGTTAACATATTAAGTTAGGAGTCAAATTATTTTTGTGCTTTGGAAAAGATTAATTGTTGCATTGAAAAAATACTTTCCACACTGAACCTTAATATATTAGTTTAGATCTAAAATCTTGCTTTCTGTACTTGAATGTAGAAATGTTTAAAACATATTATTGAATAAAGGTTGTACAATAAAGTCTTTCCAGATTCAGGAGCATAATTATAATTTTTCAAATTATATATTCCAAATCATAGATTTTATTGTGTGGGAGTTTTTGTGTATATAAATGAAATTATTCAACCTACTTTTTTTTTTACATAATTTCCTCTATAAACACAGGAAGCATGTTACCAGGGAGAAAACAGTACATGAACAAAAGTTGTCATAATGCACTTCAAAAAATTGAATTTTGTAACTTGAAAAAATCACAGCTTTACAAATAAGAAGCATTTTGCCTTTCTATTCTGGGCTTAAAGGGGGACATTTGACACATTTTCATGGCAAACTTAGTCAATGTTTGGAAATGCTTTGTAGTGGCCAAAAGCTGTACATTTCCTTCTGTTGACCTGATTTCTTTCTTCCAATAAAGTTAATTAATAGAAGATGCATCAAACAGGATTATTGCAGATGTGCACATACTGCAGTGCTAATTGCTCTTATTTTTTTATAATCCAATCCTGCACATGCTTTAATTTATATTTGCCTGAGTTAGCTTTTTAGTGAATTAGCGGCACTCTGCCACACACTGAATAGTAATGTGCTTGCATCACTCGATTATCTCAGATGCATTATTGTCTAGAATCTATGCTCCTAATTTCCTTACCACCCACACCCATCTTTTGCCTCTGTTTGGAAGGCTGATTCGTGTTAAGAAGGGACCACCAAGCTGTTAACTCTGGGACATAACTAGCATTGTCCATAGAGAGCAGGGCTTGTGATCATATCACAGTTTAACTCTTCCACTAGCATTATCCTTATTTCTCCAATGCTTTCAAGAGGCAGTAACTCCAAATGCCTCGCATGGAAATGATAAACTGCCTGTTGTGTCTTTTCTTTGAAGGGGTTCTCCTGCAGAGTATCATATTTAAATAAATTGCCATTGGGTTTAGCAAGCAGCACAATCATGCCCATTGAGGTAGAGCCTTTTGATCATATTTGGTAATGCAATCAAGGATCACATGAGGATTCTCGAACAGGCCAGCCTTGCTGTGTGCTAAATGGGTGACAGGAGACAGAAAACATTAATTGTCCTGAATCCTCTGACGTAACAAAGTACACCTGGGTCCCAGATACTATGGCCCGTAAGACAGGGTTACATGAAGGACCAAAGGAACCCTTTTCACTTAATTGATCAGTAATTTCAATCAAACTAGCAGATTTTTAAAAAACTGCTGATGTATTCAAATTGTCAAAAAAAGGCCAAGTGTGTGCCTAGTGTATATATACTTTTATGTAATAGTATGTACTAGATGGGGTGCGGGAGACCTAGGTTCTAGGGCCACCTGTTTACTGACTGAGTCAGTTGACATCTGTGCCACTAGTCTCCCCCTCTCACACTGTCTCAGAAAATCACTAAGACCTGCACCATAACTGCCTACTTACTGAAACAGTTTTCCTGAGGATTGCAGGAGAGAATGGTTAGGAAAAACTTAAGAAATATAAGGAGCTTTATGAATTACTATGGTAACTCTATGGATATATGTGGCAGACTGTACATGAATAGTTTACCTCTCTGCAAATATTTCTCCAGTATTACTCCTTCTGGAAAAAAATACTTGGGGGTATTTCATCTACCAAAAATACAGGATCACTAGTGGGGAATTACTAACTGACAGATTCATTGAGGAAACTTGGGGACAGTGTTGAACTTCAGTCAATGGATTTAACAACAGGCAGCAGATGTGGAAGTGGGGGCTTGTAAGGAATTTCCTGCTTTGCTGGTCCAGCATTCTGACTTTCTGCTAAACTCTAAGACATCAATGAGAAAGAATGAGCTGATACCATCCCAAATCATTTCCTGCTGACAGATATTGTTCAGTAACTATCCTCTCTGCTTTCTTTCTTTTTTTCTTTTTTGATAGTACAGGGCAGAGAAAATGAGAGAGAGAAATGAAAAATTGAGGAAGTAATTAAGAAACAGTTTTTCCTCCATTTCTATGGATAGTTTTGCAGTTCAGATTTATCTCTCCCTCCCAAGAATAGGATATAACTTTATATTGCTTTCCAGTGAGATCTCAGAAATCAAAATGGAAATGCCTTTTTTTTAGAATGTTTCTCCTCTTTATAAAGAAGAAATGTGAAGGTCTAGTCCTAGTCTCATAATTTAACCTTTTGCCAAAAGGGAAACAAAACAAGGGGATTGGAATAGGAAAGCACATCTCTGGTCCTAGAGAAGGAAGACTAAGGCTCTTTCATTAGTGTTAAACAATGTTTATGATTCTGTAGCCTGATTATGAGCTGAAGCCAAATAACCTAGACGAGTAAATGACTGAGAAGGCAAAAATGGGCTAAATGGCTTTTATATTACTTAGGAGTCTTTATTAGTTAACAAGGGCTGCCACAACAAAGGATCACAGACTGGGCTTAAACAATAAAAATTTACTTCCTCACAACTCTGGAGGCCAGAATTATAAGATGTAGGTGTGGCAGGCTGGGTATTTCTGAGGATTCTTCCCTTGGCTGGTAGATGGCTGTCTTCCTGTATCTTTGCATGGTCTTTATTCTGTGTATTTCAATGTCCTAATCTCCTCTTCTTCTAAGGGCACCAGTCACATTAGATTAAGCTCACCCTAATGACCATGCTTAATCTTACATCTTTAAAACCCTATCTACAAATACAGTCACTTCTTGAGAGACTGGGGTTTAGGACTTCAACATATGAATTTTGGGAAGATACAATTTACCCCATAACAGAGCCCCTTTTTGTCGGAAAGTATTGAGAAATTCTGCTTCAACAACCTTGAGGAAGAAATGTCTTCCCTCAATTCCTACTGACATTGCAGAAAACATAAAACATATTCAATTTGCAAACAATTATAGGTGAGATGCCTAGGAGATATATTGACAAGACTTTTGGATGAAAAAAACCCCAAAAAACTAGCTGGAGTAACTAAATAAAAGCTGAAATAAAATCAGAAGTGGCCTTCCAGGAAATGACAAAAAGTTAAATAATCTAAAAGCACTTTTTTCTTTGTATAAAAGGAGAGCTACTTCCAAAGTCTGCTCTTTCTTAGATCAATCCACATAAAGAACCCCCAGACCCATCTATAACCCTGCCTTATTTTCCCAGAGCCTTTGTGCCTTGCCTCTCCACCCTGGTAGATCTGCCCTTCTCATCCACACCCTGTCCACAAATGTAAATTTAATGGGGATAGAGCATTGTCTGTCATCTCTGTAATCCCACTGTTAGCCATACATGAAAGTTAAGTAAATATTTCATGAATAAATAGCAAGGTTGTTGGATATTAGGGGCTAGGAATTTGGAGCTCCAAGTTACTCTGTATTGCATCTTGTACTTTGTACATTGTAGGAGCAACAAAAATCATCTAGGTTTTCTGTAAGTCCAAGTGTTTAGCCAAAGCAGTTCTTTATAAAAGTCTTCAAAAACTCTGGTAGCAGTTCCAGTCAGATAAAGAAGCATCTTGATTAGTAGACATACATGTGAGCCAATCAGCTCATCAGATAAATAATCAGTTGTTTATAAATTAGCATATATACTAGGCATATATACATTATCTCTAATTCTTAAAGGAGCTCACAGTGTGGTATAGATAATCCCCATTTTACAAATAAGGTAAAGGTAATAAAGTTCAGAGAGGTTGAGTAAGTTACTCAGGATTTCACAGCCATTAACTGAGAAAGCCAGGATTTCAATTTAACTTTGTCCAAGTTCAAAGCCCATGACCTCACCCCTACCCAAATTTGTCTCTGGTCAAAATGTCCACTCTAATGGGTTGGGGATACATAGCTAATTAGAACCTGATAATATCTTTAAATATCCTGCTTTTTAGAAAGGTAAACGAATTGTCAAAATACTACTCTTCTCTACAGGAAAGCCAAACAAAAAAATTGGCTTGTTGTAAATACAGAATGTGTAATTAAAAGCTGGGTGGTATTTTCTGAAAAGAAAGAAAAATCATCCATCTTGTTGCGACTGATTTTCTCCTAATTTGACTTCAACTAATCTTATTCATCAGGACAATGAAGAAAAAATTCACAAGGCCCATGAGTCAGCCCATTTGAGATTTTCAGTGTCGGCATATGGCCTTAAAACCCAAATGTAGTATTTTCTCATGATGCATCTTTGTTTATTACAGGGGAGGTAGGAGAAGAGGAAAGCCGTCTGTTTTGTTACCCATGCAGGAATGCAGTTAAGTGTCTTCATCCCCAAAGGCAACTTGGCAGTTTTGGGCTTGGTGCCCACATTGTTAAAGCTGCATTTGTTCTCAAGTCTCCAGGAAGGTTTTTTAAAAAGTGTTTTAAATATCCCAGTTTCTCCATGTCCTCTTCCCATCCTCTGGAGGAACTGTTTAAACATATACTTGGTCTAATTTTAGGCAGCAACTCTGCCATGACTCTTTATCAGGGCAACTTGTTTTCTTTTAACTTTGTGGTACTTCACATAGGACTCTTTCATCATTTTTATACAATTTCTATCAATCTGCAATTTCAGAGTCATCTGTTTTTTAAGTGCTTTATAAATAAAATATTATGTAGACTACTGAAAGTCATTCTTCCACTCCTAAGCCTAGTAAGTTCTAAAAATAAATTAAGTAAATTTTCTTTTCTGTGCATATGTAATTCTAGTAATTGGATTTTGACATGGAGAGAAAAAATGTGTTTGGTGCCCATGTATGTACTCATTGTCCATAGGAGGCTTTCAGTAAATGGCTGTTGAATTGAATTAATATGCAGGCAATGTGGAGTTCACTTGCCCCAGGTCCCCTTTCAGTGTCTCATGTTGGCAGGGCCCTTGGCTCCTTTGATTCAAATATTCCTTGCGGCTGCTCAGCAATAGGACATTTTGCGAGGGACTCACTCTCTCTACCCTCAGTTTTTCATGTTTGTCAAGGGAGCGATAATGGTGGGTCTCAAGAGGGTGTGTGGGTTAAATGGTTGTAGAGGATTCTTCATGTAAAAGATTCAGACCAGTGTCTGTCACATCACACTCCCTGATAACTATTCAGTTTTGTTATTATTTTAGTTATTATTATCATCATGACAAAAGACATGAAAAAAATCACTGTTATCTTTTGAAGAAAGGAAAAACAACGATTTATCCGAACTGGTTTTTTTCTCTCGCAGTTCTGTGCATGTTTGAAGCTGAGAATCCCTCAGCTTTCTGATGCCACCATGGCTGTATAGCCCAGAGAACAGTACGAACTTGCTTCCCCAAATCTGAATTTGTACTTAACCTTGCTCACACTTTAAATCCCTTCCCAGCCACACTCACAAATGCAAAATTGTGTGTGTGTGTGTGTGTGTGTGTGTGTGTGTGTGTGTGTAGGAAGACTGGGATGTCACTCCTAAACAGTATTAGTTCACTGGAATGAATGGTTTCCCCCTTAACCTCTTCCCTCTCCCTCAGTAAATCTGATTTACTTGCAGTGACTCAGGGGCAGCTGAGGTAAGGAGGGCTATTCCCAGCAATATTACTAAGTTTCTGACTTAGTAATAATAGTAATGCTTCTATTGGGTCAGGGGAGGAGCGAATCTGGTTTACCTAGCTTACATCGAGTGCCAAGCGTTCTCCCGTAGTTCTTTCTTATGACTGATTATTTTCAAAGATTTAAAAAAAAAACCCTTACTGATTACTCAAGGTTTAAAGACTAACAAATTATAGCCCACTGTTTTCTTGGTTAGTGACCGCAGATTCTCTAAGCAGTTAGTTCCAGGTTTGATTTACGAATGAAACACTGTGGCAAGTTTTTACAGTTTTGGAATTGTTGTCATTGGGTGTAGACAGGGAAATAAAAAAATAGAAGGATATGAAGTATATCTTGCATATCACTCTTTGCACACTGTGCTACACCTTTGGACGCATTCCTGCTACATTTATGCACTCAAACACAATTAATAACGAGAAAAACCTAGGTAGCATAGCAAACGTTTCAGATCGATAGCAATTAGCACGTCATTTGATGTCTTGAGGGTAATTCAATGATTACTACTCCAAGAAATGGCTGGAGGAGCATAGAGGTGCTATTTCATGGTACATTGTCAATGCTGCCCATCTTGGGGATTTGAGGCAGCTGATGGCTCCTAAATACCCCTGAATCAGTGTCTCTGTTTCACTTCATTTCTGCAAGTAAACATCAGATTTATAACTATATCACCTCTTTCTCTTCCCCACTGAGCACTAAAATCACTGTCCCCTTACTATAATACATTTGCTTTTATTATTCTCCTTTATATGTAGTTTATATAAAAGGGCTAGGAGAGGGTCACGAAGTGAGAGTTAGTCAGCGGAAGCACTCACTCTCATTATCCGTCTTGCTTTTTCTAGGAAGTACCAATGGCACAACCTTCCTTACCCCCACCCATGCCCCAGTCACAGGAAAGAGGGCTAGTGCAAGGCATGTTTTAGGTGCTATGTATTACCTTACACGGCTAAAAATTTGAGACATTTGAACTTGTTATCTTGCTCATCAGTGTCACAGGTAATCTGCTTCATCATTCAAATCAGAGGAAATAACATGTTCCGCATTTTTACAAAATGTAGGACTCCCTTGCAATTCCTGAGATCTGAGTTTGGAACTGGAAATGAACCTTTCCAGAACTAAGTTAAAACTAATGTTGTCAAGCACAACATCATGGTTCAGAAGCAAGAAAGAAAAATATACAACCAAGGTTCACCAAATAAAAAGTTCATCAGTCCCCTTGGTCATCAAAGCCTCCCTAGAAGCCATGTTGATGAATTGCATGTAAATGAATCAGAAACAGAGGTATTATTAACACAGGGCTTCAAAGGGAAAGATATTTGGCCATATGTTCTTTTGAATTTTCTAAATATTGTTCACTTCTACAACTGATATGTTAAAATCTAGAATTTTTTTTACTTTACTGAGCTACAGTTCACACCATTTAAAGTATGTAAGTTAATGATTTTTACTATATTCACAAACATATGCAAGGACCACCACAGTCAATATTAGAACACTTTCATCACTTCAAAAAGAAACTATTATTTAACTATCATCTTCCTGCACCTCTATGACCTCCAGACCTAAGTACTTACCAGTCTGTCTCTATGGATTTGCCTAGTTATTTGGGATATTTGATATAAATGGCATCATGTAATATGTAGTCTTTTGTGACTGGCTTCTTTCAATTTATTATAATGTTTCTAGGGTTCATCAATGTTGTAGCATGTATCAGTATTTCACTCATTTTTATAGCCAATCATATCCCACTGTACGGATATACCACTTTGTGTTTACCCAGTCATCAGCTGATAGAAATTTGGACTCTTTCCATTTTTTAGCTATTATAAGTAATGCTTCTATAAAAATTCATTACAGAACTTTGTTTGGATATATGTTTCAATTTCTCTTGGGAAATACCTAGGAGTGGGATTGCTAAGTTATATAACAGCTCTATTTTTAAGCATTTGAAGAACTGCTAGAGTGCTTTCCAAAGGGGCCTCACCATTTTACATTCCCATCAGCAGTGCATAAGGGTTCTAATTTTTCCAGATTCTTGTAAACACTTGTTATTATCTGACTTTTTCATTCTAGCCATTCTAGTAGGTATGAAGTGGTATATAGTTGTGGTTTTGATTTGCATTTCTTTGATGCCTAATAATGTCAAACATCTTTTCCTGTGCTTATTGGCTATTTGTAGTATATCTTCTTTGAGAAGCTGTGTATTCAGGTCTTTTGCCCATTTTTTAATTGGGTTAGTTGTTATTTTGTTATTGAGTTGCATGAGCTCTTTGTATGTTGTAGATACAAGTACCTTATCCCATATATGATTTGCAGATATTTTCTACCATTCTGTGGGTCATCTTTTCCTAAAAGCACAAAAGTTTTAAATTTTGGTGAGGTCCAATTTATCTGTTTTTTTTCTTTTGTTTCTCATGCTTTTAGAGTCACATCTAAAAATCCATTGCCAAATGCCAGGTCATAAAGATTTATCCCTATGTTTTCTTCTAAGAGTTTTTAAATTTTAGCTCTTACATTTGGGTCTTTGATCTATTTTGAGTTAATTTCTATATATGTTGTGAGAGGTAACCACCCAACTTCTTCCTTATTCATGTGGCTATCAAGTTGTTTCAGCACCACATGTCAAAACAACTATTATTTCTCCATTGAGTGATCTTGGAACCTGAGCTGAAAATCAGTTGACAATACACACATGGGTTTATTACTGGACTCTCAGCTCAGTCATTTGATCTATATGTCTATCCTTATGCCAGCACCATACTATCTTCATTAAAATTACTTTGCAGTAAGTTTTTGGTGCAGTCCATGGTTCAGTTTGTCTCCCTTCTTTAAAGATCACAGCCCTATAGTGTCTGCTGTCCAATATCTGAACAAGTTGTTTTCATATTTTGTTCAGTTTTCTAGTTGTTTATAGCAGTAAGGCAAAGCTGGAACTGATTGCACCATAACACAGCCTCAACATAGCTGCTTCAACTATAGACAGAACTGAGAGAGGAAATACCCATAGTTATAGTTGAAAATATCAGTAACAGAAAGGGTGCTCAGGAAATCAATAAGCTATAGAAGACTTGAAAAAAAAAACAGTCAACTAATTGATGATTGTAAAACATAGTAACCCACAACAGTAGAATACACATTCTTTTCAAGAGCACATGGAACATTCACCATGACAGACCTTGTTCTCAGCCATAAAATAAGTATCAAAATGTAAAAGAATTGAAATCATACAGATTGAGTACTTAATTCTTACTACAATGGAATTAAATGAGAAATGAAAAACAGAAAGTCACTTTAAAAACACCCAAATATTTGAAAATTAAACAATCTTTTCTAAATAACTCTATAGGTCAAAAAACAAATTACAAGAGAAATTAGAAAATATTGTGAATTGAATAAAAATAAAAGCACAATATATAAAAATTTGTGAGATGTGTTTAGAAGGAAATTTCAATTTTTAAATGCTTATTTCAGTAAAGAAGAAAGGCCTAAAATCCACGATACAAGCATTCCCCCAAAGAAGATAAGAAAAGGGAAATCAAAACCAACTCCAAATTCAGTGGAAGAAACTAGGAAAGAACAAATATCAATAATATGGAGATCAATGAACCAGAGAGTGTTCAATGAGCCAAAACAGTGTTTTCTATGTCTAGTAATTTCTTTTATTCTTTCTTAGAGTTTTCTTCTCTTAGCTTACATTACCCTTCTGTCCTTTATGTTGACTGCTTTTTCTACTAGAGCTCTTACATATTAATTGTAGTTATTTTAAATTCTCTATTCTGCTTGATAATTCAAAATTAGTGTCATATCTGACTTGGGTTCTGATGCTTTGTCTTCTTCAGACTCTGGATTTTTAGACTTTTAGCCTTTCAGCTTGTCTTGTGATTTTTTTTTTGGTTGTTGAAATCTGGATATGATGTATCCAGTAATACGAACTGGGGTAAAGAGGCCTTAAGTGTAAGGTTTCATATTAACATTGAACATTAAACAAATCCCAACTAGGAGCTGTCTTTTTTTCCTTTACTTCCCTGTTGACTTTGGCCTTCCCAGAGTAACCCTCCTCAGAAAGAGTTTATGCCTTGCAGCTTGTTCGGGTGTCATGCACTGTAACACTGGAGCCCTGTTTTATATGTAGTGGGGAGGAAGAGAGTTCTATAATCTTGTGATTAAATAGGTATTTTAGTGGATCTGTGCCCCTGAGCTATGATCTTCAAAAGTCTTTCTCAGCTGTTCCCTTTCTTCCTGAGGTTAGACCAGAAGTCTAGAGGAGGCTGGAGTGGGAGAAGTGCCCACTCATCAGGTGGGATCAAGCTCTGGTAAGATCTTTTTCCTTGGAGAGTAGGGACAGTAGACCTTTTTTGTAGAAAACACTGAGAATACATTTCACAGTGATTGTCCTTCACCTCCCCTGCCAGAGCCACAAAGGGATATTTCTCTCCTCTTTACCATGAGAACCTTGTAGGATTCCTGGGAGGTAAGCCCACAAAAGTGTGAGAGAACACTCCCAAGACCACAGCCTTTCTTGCTCTCACACTACTACCCCACACAGTCTCCAACAATTCATCAAATTATCATTTAAGTGTTGCTTCCAGTTTATGGCTCAGCTGGCTTCTGCTTCAGCAGGTAGACCTTAGCTGTGATGCTCTAGATTCACCTGTTCCTCTAGACTGGGGGTGGTGATTTGCCCTTACACCTCAGTTCTCTAGCAGGTCCAAGAAAAGTCATTGATTTTTGGTTTATTTATTTATTTATTCTTGTTTAAAGGATAGGAGGGATGAATTCCCATCTCTTTACATTTTTGGAAGTGAAACCATATCCCATCCATTGAATTTCTTATTTTGGCTATTTTAATTTTTGTTCCAAAGTTTCTATTTGGTACTTCATTATATATCGTTTTTCGTTGAGACTTTTTGTATTTTACTTGTTTCAAGAGTATTTGTAATTGCTCATTAAAGCATTTTAATAGTGGCTGCTGGAAAACTTTTCAGATAATCCCAACATTTGTGTCATCTTAGTGTTGGTTATCTGTTGACAGTCTCTTCTTTCAGTCTCTGATATTCTTGGTTCTTCACATGACATGTGAATTTTGATTGAAATTTGGACATTTTCGATACTGTGCTACAAGACTCTGGATCTTGTTTAAATCTTGTAGTTAGCAAGCCTCTTCTGACAACCACTCTGTTGGATGAAAGAGGTGCCACATCAGTAAGGGGAGATGGTAATGGAAGTCCAGATTCTTCACTTAGCCTACGTCAACCTCAAAATGTAAGTGTCAGGGTCACCAGTAGGCCTCCACTTATACTACTCTAGCCATTCCTTGGGTCCTGATGTCACTAATTGGTCTACCTTCCTCTCTCCACCTTATTATGCTTATTTTACATATAACATTCAGGCTTTTAAATTGTACTTCATATAAGAAATAGGGAAAAGCACAGTTGTTTCATATTTCTGAAAATAAAAGTCCCCAGCCCTTTTATGAGGCCAATATCACCTTAATACTAGAAACACACAAAGATATCATAAAAAAAGAAAAGCACAGAAAAATATTATAAGAAAAGAGTACTATAGGCTAATATCCCATAGGAACATAGATGCAAAAATCCTTTAAAAAATATTAGCAAGTTGACCTCAACAATATGTAGAAAATATAAAGCACTATGCCTGAGGAAAGCAAAGTTGTTTTAACATTTGAAAAATTAGTTAATGTAACTCACTATACTAATAGGCTAAAAAAAAGCATATCATCTCAAAATATGCAAAAAAAAATCCCTTTGAACAAATTCAACACCATTCAAAGCAAAAACCCTTAATAAATTAGAATGGGTCAGGAGCTTCCCAATGTGAAAAAAGGGCATCTATTACAAAACTATAGCTAATATCACCTTTGCTATTCAATGACTGAATACTTTCCTCCCTTAGGATCAGGAACTAGGCAAGGATTTCTGCTATTACCAATTCTATTCATATCTATAATATTATACAGGATGTCTTAGACATTGACACAAAGCAAGAAAAAGAAATAAAAGACATATCAATTATGATAAGAAAATACCACTAAGAAAATTAAAAAGCATACTATAGACTGAGAGAAAATATTCACAGTACATGTATCTTATAAAGCCCTTGGATTTACCATATATAAAGAAGTTTCATAAATCAATAGTAAAAAGAAAAATCAACCTGAGGAAAATGAAAAGATTTAAATAAACACTTCAAAAATATTTAAAAATGACAAACAAGTACGTGAAAAGATGATGAACTTCATTAGTTACCAGGGAAATGAAAATTAAAACCCCAGTAAGACACCTTACCTACTCAGAAGTATGGCTGAGTAAATTTAAAAAGGTGATAATGGTAAATTTAAAAAAGACTAACAATACAAAGTGTTAGTAAAACTGTGGATCAACTGAAACTCTCATGGATTATAACTGACAATACAACTAATATAATTACTTTAGAAAATAGTTTGGTAGTTTCTTTTAGAGCTAATCATTTTGTACTATATGACCCATCAATTCTATTCCTTGGTATCTTCCTGTAAGAATTTAAAAGCATGTATTCATCCAAAGTTTTAAATGTAAATTTTTATATCAGCTTTATTCAAAATAGTCCCAAAATGGAAAAAACCTATTTTTCATACACCCAGCAACTAGAGGAACCTCTCAGACAAAATTTGGTTTTTGACTGATGATACCAGACATGCGAAGAAGATGAAAAAGGTTTATTGTTCATATAATGAGGCTTTCTGGAGAGCAAGGCAGATAATCCCTGAAAATGTAGCTTAAGTGTGTGAAAAATATTTATCCTTTCTAATTATAATAGCAATTGATAGATATTTTGATGAAACTTAGAAAAATAGTATGGCTCAAAGTGCTTGGGTTTAAATCTTGATACCCACATACTAGCTGACAGATTAATTTGGGCAAATTATCTCTTTGTCCATCTTTTTCTACTTCAGTAAATGGGACAAATAATAACAAGTGCCTCAAGAATTATTGTGAGTAATAAATAAGTATACTCACTTCAGTACTTAGAATGGGGCCTGGGAAGGAATATGTCATTGTTAAATATTAGCTTTATTATGTTTTTTACAAGAATGGAGTTACTTTCATGCACAGTTGACAGAAATGTAAATGATTACATTCTTTTTGAGACTATAAAATCCTCACTTTAAAGTGTGCATAAATTTGGCCAACAGTTCCATTTCTGGGAATGCACACTGAACAATTAATTATGTTTATTTTCAGTGAATTCTCTCCAAGAATGTATAATCACATCATTGTTTACAGAAGGAATAAAAAAGCAATAATGCAAATACCCCAATTTCCAATTAAAAGGAATGAAGTTATGGTATAATCATACATTACTTCCTTAAATGTCCATGAGAACAGGAAAACAACATGCAACAATACACACTTTATATTAAGTGTAGAAGAAAGTCAGATTGATGATTACTGATAAATCAATACAAAAAATTTTTCTGTACATAAAAACAAAAAATATAAAATGCTAGAATAACTATAGAATAAATTTCATGACTCAAAGGAGTGTTTATGTAGAAAGAAAACAGAGCCATATTGAGGTGAAAAATCTTAGCTCTGTCACTTGTTAGCTATATGATCATCAATAATTCACTTAACTTTTTGGAGCCTCAGTTTTCCTAAGGACTAAAATAGGGATAAATGTTTGAGGATACATACTAATTTTATAGATTTTTTGAATTAACTCGTTGAGATGCTACATAGTAATAGAACATGCTGGGTAAGAAATGGGTGGTTATTATTATTCAAATTACTTAATTTAATAAGAGACTTAACTAGAATACTAAGCCATTTTCTAGGATGTTAACACTAAATGTAAAGATGCATAGTCTAGTCTAGCAAAAATTTAATAAGCTTCACACAAATCCATTCATAACACTAATAGGATATTTGGTGAAGTATTTTTAGTATTCATTTAAAAACACAGTAAAAAATATCTAAAAAATTTTTTGAAAAACTGGAGTAAAAGGATGGCCATTAAAATGTATCCTAATGCTATAATTACTAAAGCATTAATAAATATTAAAAGTTCTGGGGGAAAAACTAGATCAGTGGAATGGGAAATCATAATTAAAACATTTTTATCTACTCATATTGGTCTAGATCTAAATATGGATATAAGAACTTGATATATTATAAAGGTAAATTTAAAAACCAATGATGGATATATATTACTCAACACATAATATCAGGAAAGTGAATTGATATTTGAAAATAATTAGTTCTTTATCTCATACCACAGACAAAATATACATTTCAGGTTCAGAAAATAACTAAATTATAAAAAGAAAAGGAATATGAATATCTGATCTCTAGGGACTTTCTTAGGTTAAATGAATGGAAGTAATCACAAAATAAAATATTAACAAACATCAATACATAAAAATATCCATTCTGAAATATAGAAATTGTAAGTGAAAAGACAAAAAATTGAGAAATATCTTTAACAAATATGACTTAGGTGTGAAATGTCTTAATATGGGCACTTTTTTGGCTTTAAGTTATTCTTTTATTATTCTTTCAAATTGTCTTTAATTTTTTTATAACATTTTCATCTTCCTTAAAGATTAACAAATTTTGTAACTTTAAAAAAACAAATAATTTAATGAATAATTAATAATAGGATTTAGCCATGAAACAAGGTGATTTGGGAGAGGTAAAGAAAAATCTAAACACACACATTCTTGACTCACATAACAGAACTTCTAAGTAGAGAATCACACAAATAAATTGTTCTGTTTCTTACACTGTGTATGTAAGTATTTTTAAATGGACATAAATTGAAAAGAAAAGGGAATCAAGGTTATAAGAAATGAATTATTACTAAATAAATACAAATAAAAAAATTCAACCCCATTTGTAATCAAAGGAATGGGAATTTTACAAAGCTACCACTCTTGTGTCTTAGATTAGCAAAGCTATCCTGAATACTAAGTAGTATTGAAGAGCATGTCAATGATATTCGCTCATTCCCTTTGAGGCCAATAATGATAGTTACTAGACTTTTCTTGAGGAAATGTGAATAAGAATTTACACAGAAAGATATTTGAAATAGAATTAATTATAATATCAAGAATGGAATTATCTTTAATATCCTATTTTAGAACATGAATAAACTGTGGCAAAGTCACATGTTGGAATTTTATGTAACATAATTTTTTGGAAAGAATTTTAATGGTATTGAAAATAATTATATAATAGGTGAAAAAAGATGTAAAATTGTTAATATATGTAATATTAGCTATGAATTTTAGAAGTATTTATAGAAAAAAGACTAAAAAATATGGGTCTGGTTATGGGTATTGTTTTTCATAATTTTTTGTGTTATTTCAACTGTGTTACTTTGCATTCCAATAAATGTTATTTTTATAGCAATGCAAAATATGCTGTATATAAAATTCTTTTGTTATAACCACCAAATTTCAAATTAGCATATTATAAAAATAATGTAGATAATTTATATAAATTGCCTTCTTTGGGCTAATTAAAGAATGAGTTTCATGAATATATTAAATATGGGGTTAGTTGAAGAATGCCTATAATTTTTCATGTTACTTTTAAAAAATTTGGTTTGTATTTAGATGTGCTTAACATTAAAAACCAAATTCTTGCTGGACTCCTCCTACACTGAAGAACACAAAGTCCTATCATGTGGATGAGACAGGAAATTCTAGAATTATCTCTCAAGATGACAGAATTTATTGTTTAAAAATGTTTTTTTTTTTAAATAAAACATTTCACTGGGTGGATACTGTGTAAATGCTAACACTTTGCCAACTGTCAATTTTTGACATAGCTTTGTTTTTTGTCTTTTCTTATTTGTTTGTTTCTTCGTTGTATAATCAGTTTGGACAGCAGTGTCTGTTTAGTTTTCATGTCATAACATGGATTTGCAGCATATTGGAGAGTTCTCCAAAATGTCCTTAGCCAGAGTGATTTTAAATAATAAACTTAATAACTTATGAAAACATTCAGCATAACTGTTAAAAAGGACATAAAACATTAAAGTCTTATAACAGAGGCCCATTAATATTATTGTTCATACATAAAACAATGATTAAATTAGTTATTACTTTGCACACTTTTTCATGTTCATTAGGGATTGTAGGTATTTATGATATACATATCATTTCATATACTACTTAAATCACTCTAAAGGATTCCTATCACATTCCTCAGTATTTTCCTCTATCCAGGCTTCTCTTTTATGATTCATTGTATTTTTATTCCATGTTCCATGAATTTACCCAATCAGGAAATGCCCCCCATGAAAAAACACTGCCATAATCTTCTCCAATGGAATAGGCAGTTTTCATGGAGTCAACGATCCAAAACTAGAAATTGGAAACAACTAGACTAGTAATAACTGGTATTTATTTAGCATTTACCACTTGCTTATTACTATGCTAACTGGTTTATATGCATTCAGTTATTTAATCTTAAATCAATTCCATGAAATAGAAAGTTGAGGAAACTGATCACTACAGGGGTTATAAAACTGCTTCAAGGCCATGTGGCCAGAAATTGTAATACCCGAGCCTGGACCCCAAGCTTCAGAGCCCACCCTTAATCATTAACCTATGCTAAGGGACTGGGAAGTAAGCTGAAAGCCTAGAAATAACCCAGTGTTTTGTTCTTTTTATCAGAGAGGTTGGACTTATCACAAACAGAATTACAGGTTCCTTCAATAAATCTATTAGGATCACATCCTGGCTGGTGAACAGTGAGGTCTTAGAGCACATCCAGTTTCTATGCTGAAAAGGAAGTATTCATTGTATAGAAGACACTTGAAATTAACTGATCTCACTGGCTATTGAATAGTGGAATTAAGTGGGTTGATCACAAATGTGTCACAAAATAACATTAAGGACAGGTAGAAGTGTACAAGTTATATCACAATGAGACAGTGGAAAAATTATGGCCTGTGGCATACAAATCACAGCCTTTCTTTACTCATGTTGTGAGTTTGAACAAGGTACCCTCAACAATCATTTTCCATTGCAACATGGCCTCATAATGCCTGTTGGGAGAGTTATTATGAAGATTAGTGATACTAGTTTGAAACCAGCTAGCTTGGCATCTGATACACAATAAATTTTTATTGTGTATAAAATACAATTATATATATAATACAGTTACAATATAAATATGTAAATACATATATATCTGTATCTTTATATATATGCATATATTTTTATACAAATACAAAATAATATTATGGCTATTACTGTGTATACTGTGAGTAATAGGTACAATTTACAGAATTAAGAGAGCCTTTATCTGCTCTATAAAGAGTTCTAATATCAAGAAGGTGTCTTATATAAGGCAAAGGAGCACAAATGCAAATGTAAATCTAAGCATAAAAAGTGAAGATACCTATCTTAAAATTCAAAGATGATTTTCTTAGTATGGAAGGGTGTGCTGATTATGTATATGTGAAAAAAAATGACAGCATCGATTTCATCATTCATTCAACAGACAGCTATCCAGAGCTTAGTCTATTCTAGGTGGTGGACATAGACTCAATCTCTTTATACATAGGGCTGCCAGGTCAGAGTGGTCTTTGAAGAAAAGTAAAATGAATATATACCCAAATTCAGCCATTTGTAATTGGCTTGTTCTAATTGCATATCAACAGTCCGCTTGAAAAAAATGAGTCTTTAGGGACTGAAAAAACAATGAAGTAAAATTTTATATTCACATGAATAAAAAAATGTTTAACATTTAAATTTATTAAACCCTGACTTAAGTTTTTGAAAATAAGATAATCATTAAAAAATTAAAGCCAGTTGATTTGTATAGTGGATTATTTCTGATTGAAGATCTTGACATGCAAAAATACTCTACTGTATAATCTAATAGTTAAGGTAACATTAGTTGTAATAGATGATTCTCCCAATTTAGATGACCTCCCAAATTAATAGTAGAAATTTATATTTTGTGTACACAAAGTCCAATATCAATGTTTATGTTGGCTAATTAAGGGGTCTAGGCTGTGTTTACCTGTATCATTTTCAAGCACATGGCTTGCAAAGTCACTGCATATTGGGGAAGAGGATGGAAAATTTATATCTGCAGCTCTGTAAGTGGTGGACCCCCTTTCAAACTACATTCCATGGTAGAAACTTACTACAAGGGAGATTGTAGTCTAGGCCATTGGTATTTGAATTGTGGTCCATGGACTGGCTGCCCATCTATAAACTATTTGTTACTGATTTTTGATAAGATAGGAACTGGTTCTGGATATAAATCAACTATGCCACTAAGGACACTGCTGAATACAGTAACAACTTTATTGATGAAGGAAGAAGTTTGTTGATTTATATTCTGGTGCAAGCTTCTAGGACCAGCACTAGTTTAGGTGTGTGCCCAGGAGAAAAAGGAAACAGACTTGGCAACCATCTAGCCAGTCTCTGGCTATTTACCTCCAACTAAATAGTTTCAGGTAGATATGTATATGAGAGTGATGACTGAGTCTGGGTTTTAAATATCTTTAAGTTTTCTTCATGTTAAAATGTTACTTAAGTGAAAAATAATTTGTAAGAAATTAGTCTCTATAACACTCTTTGAAAATATGAAAGCATGGTGAGCATTTTTTCACATACCTTTTGGCCTTTCATATATCTTCTTGGGAGAAATGTCTATTCAAGTCTTTTGCCAATTTTTCATTTGTTTTTTTATTGCTATTGACTTATATGAGTTTTTTATATATTTTGGATATTACCCACTTAGCAGATACATGGTTTGCAAATATTTATTCCCATTCCACAGGTGTCTTCATTTGGTTGATGGTTTCTTTTCCTGTGAAGAATATTTTTAGTTTGGTGTAGTCCTACATGTTTATTTGTTATTTTGCTGCTTGTGTTTTAGGTGTCATACCCAAAATCATTACAAAGACCCAATGTCAAGGAGCTTCATTCCTGTTTTCTTCTAGGAGTTTCATTGTTTCAGGTCTTACATTTAAGTCATTAATCCATTTTTATTTAATTTTTGTGAGTTTCCTTCTTTTACAGTGAATGTTCAATTATACCAGCATCATTTATTGAAAAGACTATCTTATCTCCATTGAGTATTCTTGGCTCCCTTGTCATATATTAGTTGACCATGTATGCTTGGGTTTATTCTGGGCCCTCAGTTATTTTCCATTGGTCTATTTGTCTGTTTTTATGCCAGTACCATTCTGTTTTGATGACCAAAGCTTTACAGTATAGATTGAAATCAGGAAGTGTGATACCTCTTGACTTGCCTCAGGATTTCTTTGGCTATTTGTGGTCTTCTGTGGTTCCATATAAAGTTTAGGAGTTTTTTTTCTACTTCTATAAAAAAATGCCATTGGAGGCTATACTACCTAAAGCAATCTACAGATTCAATGCAATCCCTATCAAACTACCAACAGCTTTCTTCAATGAACTGGAACAAATAATTCTAAAATTCATATGGAACCACAAAAGACCCCGAATAGCCAAAGCAATCCTGAGAAGGAGGAATAAAACAGGGGGAATTACGCTCCCTGACTTCAAGCTCTACTACAAAGCCACAGTAATCAAGACAATTTGGTATTGGCACAAAAACAGACCCACAGAACAGTGGAACAGAACAGAAAATCCAAACATTAACCCAAACATATACAGTCAATTAATATTTGATGAAGGAGCCTTGTATATTCAATGGGGAGATGACAGCTTCTTCAGCAGCTGGTGTTGGAAAAACTGGACAGCTACATGTAAGAGAATGAAACTGGACTACTGTCGAGCCCCATACACAAAGGTAAACTCAAGGTGGATCAAAGACCTGAATGTAAGTCATGAAACCATAAAACTCTTAGAAAAAAACATAGGCAAAAATCTCTTGGACATAAACATGAGCAACTTCTTCATGAACATATCTCCCCGGGCAAGGGAAACAAAAGCAAAAATGAACAAGTGGGACTATATCAAGCTGAAAAGCTTCTGTACAGCAAAGGACACCATCAGTAGAACAAAAAGACATCCTACAGTATGGGAGAATATATTCATAAAAAACGTATCTGATAAAGGGTTGACATCCAAAATATATAAAGAACTCATGCACCTTAACAAACAGAAAGCAAATAATCCAATTAAGAAATGGGCAGAGGACATGAATAGACACTTCTCCAAAGAAGAAATTCAGATGGCCAACAGGCACATGAAAAGATGCTCCACATCGCTAATCATCAGAGAAATGCAGATTAAAACCACAATGAGATATCACCTCACACCAGTGAGGATGGCCAACATCCAAAACACAAACAACAACAAATGTTGGCGAGGATATGGAGAAAAGGGAACCCTCCTACACTGCTGGTGGGACTGCAAATTAGGTCAACCATTGTGGAAAGCAGTATGGAGGTTCCTCAAAAAACTCAAAATAGAAATACCATTTGACCCAGGAATTCCACTCCTAGGAATTTACCCTAAGAATGCAGCAGCCCAATTTGAAAAGGACAGATGCACCCCTATGTTTATTGCAGCACTATTTACAATAGCCAAGAAATGGAAGCAACCTAAGTGTCCATCAGTAGATGAATGGATAAAGAGGAGGTGGTACATATACACAATGGAATATTATTCAGCCATAAGAAGAAAACAAATCCTACCATTTGCAACAACATGGATGGAGCTAGAGGGTATTATGCTCAGTGAAATAAGCCAAGCCGAAAAAGACAAGTATCAAATGATTTCACTCATATGTGGAGTATAAGAACAAAGAAAAAAACTGAAGGAACAAAACAGCAGCAGACTCACAGAACCCAAGAACGGACTAATAGTTACCAAAGGGAAAGGGACTGGGGAAAATGGGCGGGAAGGGAGGGATAAGAGGGAAAAAGGGGCATTACGATTAGCAGATATAATGTTGGGGGGGCACGGGAGGGCAGTACAACTCAGAGAAGACAAGTAGTGATTCTATAGCATCTCACTACGCTGATGGACAGTGACTGTAATGGGGTTGGTGGGGGGGACCTGATGAAGGGGTAGTTTAATAACCGTAATATTGCACATGTAATTGTAGATTAATGATAATAAAATAAATTATTTAAAAAAAAATACCATTGGAATCTTGATAGGGATTGCACTGAATCTGCAGATAGCTTTTTCTAGTATTGACATGTAACAATATTAATTCTTCCAATCCGTGAACAGATGCCTTTTCATTTATTTGTGTCCTTCAATTTCTTTCATCAATGTCTTTTAGTTTCAGAATAGAGAGGTCTTCCAACTCCTTAGTTACATTTATTCCTAAATATTTTATCATTTTGAGATTCTTATAAATGGGATTGATTTCTTTATTTCTTTTTCAGAAAATTCATTGTTAGCATATAGAAATGCTACTGATTCTTGTATGTTAATTTTTCATCCTGCATCTTAACTGAAGTCATTGATTATACCTAACAGTTTTCTGATTGAATCTTTAGATTTTCTGCATATAAAATCATGTCATCTGTTAATAGAGACAATTTTACTTCTTTTCCAATTCTGAAACCTTTTACTTTTCTTGCCTTAGTTCCCAACTAACACTGCTGTAGGATATTTATGAAAGTTGTTAAGAGAGTAACACAAGGAGAAATATTTTTCCTGTTTTCTTTTCTTTTTATTGTGTCTATTTGAGGAGGTGGCTTTTAGCTAAACCTTTTGTGATAATCATTTCACAATATATGTAAATCAAACTATCATGCTGTAATCCTTATACTTACATAATAATGTATGTCAATTACTTCTCATTAAAACTGGAAAAAAAATCAACCATTTATTTACCTCAAAAATATGAAAGCTTGAGCTAATTTTTTATTTATAATAAAATAATATAGGTTAATTTTTTCTTCCCTGTTTGCTATTTTCTGAACTACTTAAATAAAATAATAAATAAAATAAAAAATTTTAAATACTGAAAGTACATACAAACTTGTAAAAATAATATAGGTTAATTGTAATTGCACTGTGTTTAGAATCAAGTTTTTTTTGTCATTTTAACATATGGTAAATATGTTACACATATTCACATCACTTATGTTAAATAAGTTAACTCAGTTAATTCATATTAAATCTAAAGTAAAACTTTTGACACTAAAAGATGCCGCCAAAAGCATTACAGATTTGGAATGAGGAGGTTTATATTCTAGACTTAGTTGTGTATCTAACCAACTTTTGTGTTTTCAGACAAGGGGTGAGCGTCATTGGGAAAAGTGTCCTTGACTAGACCAGGAGTGTCAGACAGGTTTTAATTCTTGTGTTAATTCAACGCAGCTGTCTGGAAGTATTGCGTTGAGGAGGATTCTGAAGCGGAATTTAGGCCCACGGATGGAGTATCATGATTAATAAGAGATGTCTACTAAGTTAAAGATAAGAAAATAGCTACACTTGAAGTAAATATTTTCTGTATCTCAACTATATAATTTATCAGCTTCTTTGTATTTCTAAAATAAGTGTTCTTTTGAAGATTACAGACATAGCTTTCATGCAGTATACCAAGGAAGGATGTGAGATAGGGTATGGATAATTAGACAGCAAAACAAGGAACAGGGAGACATTTAGAGAGTGACTTCATTTGTTTGAAGACAATTTTCAAAACATAATCATGTCCATGTTTAATGTTAGCACAAAGCACATTACAAAATTTAAATGCCTTTTGGATTACTCACCAGTTTGAATTATCCACACCCTGCTTCTTTTAATGTGGAGACTCAAGTATTTTCTGAATTGCATATTGTACCATTATT
Source organism: Smutsia gigantea (assembly GCA_032199065.1). NCBI lineage: Eukaryota > Metazoa > Chordata > Mammalia > Pholidota > Manidae > Smutsia > Smutsia gigantea. The sequence goes on from JAVSCE010004419.1 coordinate 110,850, forward strand.
GTGACCTATTCACTGGAGCACAGAAATGGACTAGCGTAATAATTCTTGAGAGAGAGCACTGCCACATCATAAACAAGGGTGATGAGATACACTTTAGGGGGAAAAGTGACTTATACTATATAGGAAAAAGCAAAAGTGGCTGCAGATGGAATTAATGAAGTAGGATTTAGGCTGCACATGCAGATGATGTTTGACATTCCTCTTTAAAGCATCTCATATGGAAAAGCCAGTCTGTTCTGGTTAATCTAGCTTTGACACACCCAGTGAATTCAAATCTAGATTGTAAAACTTTTACATTGGTTAAAGTTATTCTGAGGATTTAAGATGAAATAACTCTCTTGGTCTTTTGGTATAAAAATTTTAAGGTGTCATTTTTCTTTATATTCATAAAAACTGCAGATTCAAGAGTCAAAAACCCAGATTTTAGTGCTAGCTCTGCCATGAGGTGGGAAAATCACTTTACTGCACATGATTTTGGTTTCTTCATTTGTAAAATAAGCTGACTCATACAGATGCTTTCTGATACTCTTGTTGTCCTATGTTTTGAACACAGAATGCCAAGAACTTCCTGTCTTGTAATTTATATATAGAAATCTTGAGAATCACAAGAGGCCAGAAAGCTAGAGCTCAGTGGTAATATCATAGGTTTTTGGGGTATCAGTAATCTTAGACAATACACTCAGATATTAAGTCAGAAATCCCAGGGCCATCCTTTTATATTTCTTTAAATGGAATCTGTTTTCTCCTCAACATCTTTTGAGTTCACTCCATCCCAACTTCAGCTTTATCATCAGTGTTTACTGAGGCTCCACCTGGACCAGTGGAGGATCTCTTATTTCCTTCTTTCAGGCCTCCCTCCTCTTTTCTACTCTCCACTATCAATGCTTGCTCTTATTCCACTTTATCTCAGTAATTCATAATATGACTGTTTTTCTCCATGAAACAACACAAGGCTAAAAGTTTCATCTTCAGCCACCTCTGTGCCCTGAAATATTGGGATGTGAAAATAACTATGACAGAATTTTAATAACTCAAGAGCAACTGTCTCAGGAATGGTCCTCGCTGATTTCCAGCCTTTTCTAAAATTCCTCAGTGGAAAATCAAAATCCCTTTATAGGCTTTCTTGGATACAGAATCTCTTTTAAGAACCAGGAGTTCTCAAACTCTTTCCTCTCAGGAAACGTTCACTCTCTTAGAAATCATTGAGTGCCTAAAAGAGCTCTTGCTTATCTGGGTTATATACATCATATTTACCTTATTAGAAATGAAAACTTAGAATATATTTTCTTAAAGAATAACTACATTTACTAAGACTAAGAGATGTAGTGAAAAAAACTGACAGGTGTTTCAGTTTTTCACATCTCTTGATATCTGGTTTAAGAAAAGACAGAGTCTGCTTCTGCATTCAATCCATTGCAGTATGTTGTTTTGAATGTCATATATGCCAAAATCTGGCTTCACAAAGATATATAGTTGGACAAAGGAGGAGTATTTTACTAGTCTTTTTAGATAATTGTCAACATTCTTCTTTGATACTACACCAGAATTCAACAATGGTAGTTTCTTAAAGATAGTTTCAATGTGGAATTTGAAACCACATCAATATACTTTTCTGATACATTAAAATCTATTAGTTTATGTTGTACTTTGAGTAGGTCTTTTACCAATGTATGATTTTGTAACATTACGCACTTATTGTTTGAAAAATATTGGTTCACCAAGTTATGCAGAACTTCCAAATGCTTACACAGTTTATTAAACAATGTCAAAACCCCACATTCATTTATGTCACCAGTCCCATCCAAAAAGTCTCAAGTATTGGGAAACTTTCAATATAATATAAGTTTTCTGAAATATGAAATTCTTATTTGAAAGATTACATTTTATCATTAACAACAAATGTTTTTAGTTGTCTGGAGGTGACAGGCTCATTTTGGTAATTTTGGAGAAAACACTACCAAATCCTCATGTCTGAAAACTACTTTGTCCAGCAGTCATTGTTTCAAGTAAAAAATGACTTTCCTATCTCCTCTCTTTCCCCATGTACTAAAAAGGAAGAAAATATGTTTGTTTTTACACCCATTATCTTACACAGAGGTTGGCACAGAACATATGCTCAATATATGTTTTTGAATAAATGTTTCACAGTATCATGATAGAATTGAGGTACTAGATTGAGTCAGTTGCTCTTTTTGCCTAATGTTACCAAATCCAATTCAGAAAGTCACTGACCCTCTATTTTAATTTACCTACATGGATATGGTTGCTTCTGTTTTATATATACATATTAAAATATATTAATTTAATATAGTAATAATTTATAATTGTTACATCTTAATAATTATATGTTATTGTTTTAAGGCAACATTTATTTAAAAGAGTCAAGTTGCTCAGAAAAATGTTTTTACTATAAGAACCTTTATTTGCCCAAGTTCTCAATATTTCTCAAATTTGCTAAGATATAAAGCATAACTATTCCAACCAATAAAAAGAAAGGATAACTATATATTGTGATAGGGGTGCTAAATATTGCTACAGTGATTATCTAATGATAATTTATCCTATTTTAAAAGCTTCCCTTTATAAAAATAAATAAATAAATAAACCTAAAGGATGATGCTGATATAAATATTTATGTTCAGCATTACAGAAAAGTCTGCTTCCTGTTGTTTAAGTCCCATAAATCTAGTAAAATCTTGGGGTTTATTTAATATTTTTTTAATTAGAAAAATATCAGAAGAAATGGTCACTTGGATAGTGAAAAGCTTAAATAAAGTAGTTCATCACTTATGAATTGTGATAATTGATAAATACAATAATTGGTCCCAATTTGTATCATTTCTTTAATTTAAGTTTAGAGAAAACTATATTGACTTAGTTTCAAAAATGTTGTTGAACAAAGAAAAAAACTGAAGGAACAAAACAGCAGCAGACTCACAGAACCCAAGAACGGACTAACAGTTACCAAAGGGAAAGGGACTGGGGAGGATGGGTGGGAAGGGAAGGATACAGGGGAAAAAGGGCCATTATGATTAGCACACATAATGTAGTTGGGGGGGGACATAGGAAAGGCAGTATTTACAGAGAAGACAAGTAGTGATTCTACAGCATCTTAATATGCTAATGGACAGTGACTGTAATGGGGTATGTGGGGGGGACATGAAAATGGGGGGAGTCTAGTAACCACAATGTTGTTCAAGTGACTGTACATTAATGATACCAAAAAAAATGTTGTTGACATTTTATATTCAGTATTATTATAATGGCTTTATTCTAAATATGTCTATACAAGTAGGGCAAAATGTAGACCTAAGTGCTTAATAGTGGTATTTGACAATGCAGACAGACAAACTGATTTTTTCTCCCCTAAGATTTGGCAGCTCAATTTAGAAAATTGGCTCCACTCTGTTTTTACTTAATTCTGGTAAATGGACAAATCACAAATGTCTAATAACAGCTATTGCTTTGGGCTAATGGAGTATAAAGTAGTGTGTGTGTTTATGTGTGTGTTCATGTCTGTGGATTCTATGGAAACCAATGTAAAGACCTCCATTAGCCTGGAAGGTTTGTAGTTACAACCCAGGGTACCATATCTTATGTCCAGAAGCTAGGCTGGGAAAAAGATTGCTGGTTTCAGTAAAACCTAAAAATACATCCTAGGTTAGGATTGTCCCTTCAGATCTTAGGTAAATAATATTTTTGACTCTATCCTTTCTTAGAAAATACACATTTAGTGGTGGAAGTAGCGTAATTCTCAAGCTAATTGTCATATTCTTCTAATTGTAGTTTCAGCTAGTAGTGTTGAATTGAATGTGGGAAAACATGAACTGTCTCTATAGATAAATGAATCATCAAATAGATGTAGTACTGATAAGTGAAAGAGTGTAGAAATGGCATCCAAACTTGTTATTCCTCATTATTCATCATGGGTGATTAAAAATGTGGATAAATGCTAACACTATGTACACTTGTTAAAACTACACAGTCGAATCAAATAGAACAAGGCTGGCTGTTCACTTGGACTTCTATTTGCTGTGTAATCTCAACCAAGTTACTTAACCTCTTTGACCTTCAGGTTCTGAATTTTAAAAATATGAGAAATAATATTTTGTCAACATCCAAATAGATATCATATGTTTAAAGACATAATATAGCCCTTGACACAGTGTAGATATTTGGTAAGTTTCATTATTTTCCTTTATGTTTTCCAAGATAATATTCTTAAATTGATCAGCCCTTAATTAGAATTTTAGGATAGCAATGGAGCTAAAATGCTAGGAAATTGCCCCAATATCACAGGAACTGAGAGTTTAGAAAAGTAAAAATATAATTTCTGAGCTCATAGGAAACTCACCCTTTTAATAGGAAAGCAACACTCTTTCATGGTTTGGTTACTTTCTGATGTATCAAAATTACTCTCCTAATTAAGTGGCAGTTACTGCCATTATAGATCATTATGTTTAAATGGAGTATCTGGAAGATGTCTCAATTAGACAGTCCTCCCAATTAAATGTGTCCTGTAGGTTAATAGGAATCACTTCCTCTCCCTTGGATAGTGCTGTTTGGGAAAAATACTGAAGACCCAATCATTAAAAGGTCAAAATGTTGCTTCTCAGTTAACACCCCATAAAGTGGAACTGAGAAAATTTGCCATGTCGGCTGTGGTTTTTGTCAGTCTGGCTGCCAATCAATCAAGACAACTGAATTCTGAGTTACAGTATGTACACTTTGTGATGAATAATGCATAGGGAGATCAACAATACTCTTTAAAAGAGTCAACATATGGCAGTTGTTGGAATTATTTACCATATTGTTTTTATTTAGGTTTGACACAATTCACAAATAATATATGATTTTTAAAAATTAGACAAGATGGAACAAAAAGAGCAAATGCTGATGTGATTAATTCTAGAGGCAAGAGAGAACCCTTCACATTCAAATGGGGAGTTCATATAATATTATGCACAGTACAAAGCATTTTGCACTGTGGCCTTAAACAGCAAGACACTGAGAAATATTTTTTAGCCATGGAGTAGAAGCTATTGAACATTCCTTGACTGCATTACTGCCGCTAATGTCTGCATACACTAATGATTTTTAAGTCACTGGGAACCTGGGGTTTCACACACATTTATAGAGTGCAAATGTCTAGGCTAAAAATTTTGGATGCACTGAAGAGATGGTGTTTACTCAACTTATACTACCTCAAGCGATTCATAGCTTGGGAAGAAGCCAAGAAGGCAAACCTTTCTCTTTCTGAGTTATGCTACATACAGCCATGCATTTCTTTGGCTAAAAGAATAAAACATTACAAAGACAAAGATTGATAAGAAAGGCTTTAGAAGATGAGCCTTGTCCCCTTACCCCCCGGAAATGGTTGAGTTTCTTCAGGGCACACACACACACAAGAAAATAGAAAGGGAGAATATTTGCCCAGAACATTATTAATGTAATCTTGGTAAATATTCTGGAAAATCATAGGACTTTGCATCTTTTAAATATCAACACATAGCCAGAGTGGAAAGTAGTGCAAAAGTTAAAAAAAAGTTATTCATATATCATGGACACATAAAGTTAGGTTTTACATTGTGAAAAGGAATGTACTCATATTACATATGTCAGTGGCAGTCTTAACTATCATCCTGGTGTACTTCTCAGGAGCTCAGTCTACCCCCTAGCCTTGTTTGTATGTATCTTTAACATGCCCGTGATAAAGTTTCATATATTCTGGGTAATTTTCTTTTCTCAAAAATGGATGTCGATTTTCAGAGTTAAGGAATGTGAGAAAATAATTGTTTCTTCATTTGGCAAATTTAACCTTTTCTAATTCACTAGGTGATGGTGATTCTTTACTGGCATTTAGTTTCTTTGTCAGAATATAAACATCTGCACATTTGATAAGGAGAACCTATATCAAGAATAACACTGCAAGTCTTGCTAATTAGACAGGACCAGTATCCTGGGGAATTGGGGATTCCAATCTCTCACTCTCCATCAGGCTAAATCGTGGCAATCAAGGTGAGGTGCTGTGGTGGATGGCTTAATAAGAAGCTTCAGGGATGTGAAAAATCCAGCCCGAACCGATGTCCACATTTTAGAATGGCATTCTAAAAAGCATGCCCAATGGCATGATCCATGTGGCTGAACATGGTGTTAGGAATCAAGCTGGAGATTGTGGTGAATAGGGACATGCGCCGCGCAGATCTTATTTCACCGGAGGATACAGTACCCTCTCTGTCAGCAGGTAGCCTCCAGCTGTCAGCCCCTTCAGAGTTTTCCTCAGCTACAGAGGATTGTGTGGGTCATAGTCACACTTTCCTGGGGCAGTTCACATCCAATGACTGGCCAGCTCAATGCTGGATAACTCTGAAAGGCTATTCTAATCCCAAATCTCCTGTGCAATTGGCTGAGGTTTTACAGGGTCTGCATCCCCGTCTGACTTCCTCTCTGGCTTCTACTCCCTTCCACAAATATTACTCTCCACAAATGTCATCTCAGCCTCTGCTTTTTGAGACCCTAACTTGCAACATGCGCCATACCACCTCCCTGCACTACTGGGTTTCTACAGCTTTATCTGCTCCTTTTCTTTGATTGTTTGTCTTGTGTTTAATAGCTTCTGTTAGACACTGCCTTAATTTTTAGGGACTTTTTCGCCTGAAGATATCTGTCCTTCTCTTTGAATCATACAGCAAATCCTGTATTCTAAGGCCTAACTTTTTAGTTCTACACTGCTGTTATCAAAGTTGCACTTGAGAGGATCTGTGCTCATTTGCACTTACAAAAAAATTATTCAGTTACTTAACTAATTTTTAAAAGAGATAGTCTTAACCACACTTTAAGGAGTACATTTTTATGTATCAAAATGTATAGGATTCCAGCAAAGCACTGCATTTTAATAATATTTTATTATTAGAAGAAAAGAGAGCCAAAAATTAATGACTTAAGCATCCAGCTAGAGAACCAGGGAAATAACAGAAAATTCCCAAAGAAAGTATAAATAATTAAAACAGAAAAGAGTAGAAATTATTGAAATAGAACAGAGGTCAGTGAATTGTAGCCTGTGGGCCAGTTGGATATTTTTGTAAATAAAGTTTTATTGGAACACAGCCACACTAATTCATTTACTATTGATCATGGCTGCTTTCATACCATAATGTCAGGGTTGTGTAGCTGTTTATAGAGACCATAAGGCCCACACATTTGAAAATATTTACTATCTGGCCTTTACAGAAATACAAAACAACTACGATTCTGAGAAAAAAACATAAAAGTTTAATCTCTGAAAAAACTTATAAATTGACAAGCTTTAGCTTTTGGTGAGACTGAGAAAATAAGAGAAGGCATAAAAATAATTATTAGAAATGACAGGGTATAAACAACATATAGTAAGATGAAATTATAAGAAATGTATGCCATTAAATTTGAAAGCTCAGCAGCAGTGGACAAATTCCTAGGAAGATGTAACTAACTAAAATTGCTAACATATAAGACATCTGAATGGTTTTGATAACCATTAAAAGAAACTGAATGTTTTCCCAACTAGAAAATATTAGGTCCAGATGGTTTTCACAGGCAAGTTCTTACAATGCTCAAAAAAAAAAAGCTGATAAATTATTTCAGAAAAGAAAGAAATAGAAAACACTTCCTTATTCATCTTAAGTGGCTTAAATAACTGTATTTCCAAATGTAGATGAGGGTATAAGGGAAATTATAGGCAAATCTCACATAAGAAGATAAATACAAAAACTCAGTCAAATACTAGCAGAAATAAATTAAGTTACATATATAAAAATAATTTATGAAGTAGCATTTATCATTAGAAAATCAATTACCAGTCATCATATTAACAAATAACAAGAGAAAGTCATAGAATTGTCTAAATAAATGAATGAGATGGTTAATTTTTCATTGTTAACTTGACTGGGCCATGAGGTGCAAGGTATTTGGTTAAACATTATTCTGGAGGTTTTTGTGAGAGTATTTTTGGATGAGATTGACCTTTAAATCAGTGACTTACTAAAGCAATTGTCTTTCATAATGTCAGTGGGCTTCAACCAATATGTTGAAAGACTGAATAAAACAAAAGGCTTCCCCTGAGTAATAGAGAATTCTCCTGCTTGATGGCCTACAAACTGGAACATCACCTCTTTTAGTCTGATGGCCTTCAAACTCAAGACACTGACTTTCCCTGTTTCTACAGCAGCCTGTCAACTTTCAGACTCAGACTTGAATGGGGACAATGAAATCAGATTTTGGATTTGCCAGCCTCCATAAGTGTGTAAGCCAATTCTTATTCCCAATTAAACTATAGTTCCAATCCAATTACAATCAAAATTTTTAACAAATTTTGGGAGATACTAAAATTTATACGAAAGGGCAAATGACCAAGAAATGATAAGATACGATCAAATAAGGACAAACTGGTACACTTGCTTCATGAGATAATTAAAAATTATTATAAAGCTATAGTAATTAAGATAGTGTAATATTTGTGTAGGGCCAGAAGGAGACCAATGGGGCAGGTATATACAGATCAGGAGAAATGTATAAAAGTGTTGATAACAGTATTGTTTCACACTAGTAAAAATCTGGAAACAAGGGTCCATCAGTGTGATGATGGACAAAAGGAATACATTCACACAGTGATGTGAGTAGTTCAAAATGAATGAACTACTCAAACATAAAACAATATGTATGAATCAGCAATACATTATATGAAAAAAATCTCAAAATAGTAAACATTTTACCCATTTTATAAATTAAAAAGAAATACACTAAAATAAAATATATACTTTTAAAGGGATACTTATATATGCACTAAATCTGTAAGATAAGTAAAGCAAGGATGATAAACATAAGATTCAAAGGATGCTTATCTTGGGTAGAGGAAGCCAAAAGAATAAAATGGTAGACAAATAATATAATTAAATTAGGTAATTTTCAAGATCCTAACTTTTTTGGGGGACGGTGCTGAATTTTAGGTGGGGGCTTATGGGTGTTAAATACAAACATATATAATATATAAATAGTTATACAAGAGCAGAACAGGCAATGCTAAGAGCATGTTATGAACTAAGGATTATAATCAACTCAGTTTTGGATGCCCAAAACATCCACAAAATGAAAATAAAATTCTGATTTGATAGTGAAATACCTAATAAAAGATCTCAGATTACTTTTTGAAATGAATGCAAATCAAATTAAAATTACTAAAATAGATGCTTTTTAAAAAAATCATTGCTATGGTAAGAGGCTATTACCTCCAACTAAACACATTTTATTATAATGTTAATTCTATAATTTTTAAAGCCTAGATGACACATATTTAGGATGAGCAAAAAAAATCATTCTGAAAAAATATGCAAACTCAATAAGAAGAGATATTAAATCCATATTTGATATTCTTTCTTTACATGGCTCCTAGGACCTTGTACTCACTTTTGTCTACTTTGTTACTCCTTTTCAATTTCCCTTTTTGATCCTTCTGTTCTCTCCAACTTGAGAGAACTGTTTGGAATGCTCATGACTTAGTCCTTAGTTCTCATCTATCTGTACTTAATTCCTTTGGAGTTTTTCTCCTAATGTATGGCTTTAAAAAGCATCCACATTTTGGTTACTCCAAATTGTATATTCCTAACCCAGACCTCTCTCCCAAAGTCTAGATATATGTATCAAGCTGTCTACCTGATATCTCTGCTTGTTTGTCTAACAAACCTCTCAAAGCAAGCTGTTAAAACTCATCTTTCCCCTGGAACTTCTCCACACATGGCCTTCTTTATCTAATTCACAGGCAACTCCATCTTTCTAGCTCTCAATTCCCAAACTCTGGAGTCAGCCGTGGCTCTTCTCTTTCGCTCACCCTACATCCAATCCATTAGTAAAGTTGGTTAGTTCTGCCTGCAAAAGCTAACATCACCATCTCATTAATAGCTTAGCTGCCAAACTAGTCTCCCTTCTAAATTTGTTCTACTAAAACCTATTCTCAATAAAGCAGCCAAAGTGATCCTTTGAAAACGTAATCATCTTACTCTCCAACTCAGCACCCTGCAATGGATTCCCTTTTCACTCAAGGTGAAAATCAAAGTCCTTACAAAGGTCTTTAACACCCTATATAATCTGATCTCTTGCCCTCGTCACTTCTTTCCTGTGCTCCAGCATGCTGATCTATTGCTGTTTCTCAAATCCTCCAGGTACTGCCTCCCTCTAGCCACTCCCTCCAAAGGTTCTTTCTCTAGATGTATGCTTGGCTAACAGCTTCAATTTTCTCAAGTCTTTGCTCAAATTTTGTTCTAGAGCCAGCCTTTCATCAGTGCATTAGAGCCAATTATTAAATATTCAGTGATTTTGCAAGCCACTCTTCAAATGTTTGATAGCTTGAAATTGATCATATGGGAGTATTTGCACCACCGAAATAAGGCTCACTCTGATCACCCTATTTAAAATTACAATTTTCATACTTCCATTCTTTCTTAGCTGCTGATTTCCCTTATCCTGCTCTACTTTTTCTTATTTTATTGGAATAAAGTAGATATACACTATTATATTGGTTTCAGATGCACAATATATTACTTGATAATTATAGACATTATACACTTGTTGTGCAAGCATTTAGTCCAATGGGGACCTAAGCAATGAGTGACTCTTGGCCTTCCCAACAGGTGACTTAGTTTTCAAATGACTCCAGCATGTTGACCTGATAAAGAATATTTGAAAAATGAAAAGAGATGGCCAAAAAAAGCACCAAGTAAATAACATGTTCATACAGTTTTTCCTTGATCAGATACTGAGATATCTTGCATGCCAGGAGGAGTGAGTTTGTGCTTTTAAGTGTTCCCCTATTGGTCTTTCATGTGCTCCCTGGCCAAGATGTAGTTTAAAATCATTTCCATACTGTAATTTGAGGGATGCCAAAACATTAAATTATACCCACTTAAATAATTACATTTCTCTAGCTACAAATGATAAAATAAACATAACAAGTTCATGCACTTTGCTTGTGTTGACACAATGGTATTTTCTCCAAGGCCAAAAAACATTTTGGAAATATGAAGCATTCTATTAATATTTAATATGTTGGGAAATAATAGTTTATATAAACTAGAAGTTTTACACAAAAACATATCAAACCAAATGGGAGGAAACTCTTTAAAAAAGACAAATTACAAATGTACCTTATCCTTTTTCCAGACACCTTCAAATTCAGCTAAATACCTGAAATGCCTTTGAAGAGTCTTGAACATGTTTCTCAGAAATTATTTTACTTTGGTAAATATAGAGAAGCTTGACCAATTTTAATTTTTTTGGCTTATTGCAATGTCTGTGAGGAAATCATTACAGATTAATAAAGTAAAACCTGGAGTGGGAAAGGATTCATACTGCAAATCAGACTGCATATCAGAAATAAAATTGAAAATGTTTTGTAATGAATATCCTAAAGCTGTGAACTCTCATAAATCTAATATGAACAACTTAACAGCCAGGAAGGGACATCTCTTCAGTAAGTCCCAAGCTCACAGAATTCTACAATTCCAAGTTCTTTTTCAGATTACTCACAGTCATTTCTGCCAACATTACGATGGACTCTTTTCAAAATTCTAGGCATTTATTGTTCTAAAGTGTATCATAATATCTTAGAACAACCTGCTAGTCTAAAGTCTCTGATACTTCATGACTTAAGCAAATACCCCAGGGTTTCTGCAAGTCATTACCGTGGTCCCTCTGTCCTCTGAGTGTAGTTCAGGACTCAAGCTGGATGACAGAGAGCTTGCTGATACCCAGGGGTAGGGTCAGCAAAGGTTTAGGGCTTGTGGTTTTTAGTTTGATAAATATAGCTACAAAATTGTTTGTCACTTACCTATTGTGTGAGTCATGTTTTGAGGCTTTTTATCAGTTAGCAGTATATTCTGCTGTAGATAAGCTAAAATTTACCTATGACAGTTTAAACAATTAAGGGTGTTTTTTCCCCTCATATCGTGAATGAATGGCTGGCTGCCCAAAGCTGATGCAGATGTTCAACAATAGCATCTGGGATGCAGATCCTTTGCTGTGCTTAGCATTCTGTCCTTCAGAATGCTTGTCATTTCTTGGTCACCAACAAGCATTATATGCCTACGTACCAGGCAAGAAAAAGGAAAAGGGGCAAAGATCTATGCCAGCCATGCCTGTTCCTTTTTATTAAGAAAGAAAAATCCTTTCTAGAACCTCAGTCTTGACTTCCTCTTATATCATATTGGCAAGAAATCAGTTGCAAGACTTCTTTGGGATGAATAATCAACCAAGAGAATCTGACAGCTGCGATGGTGTAGACCAAGGGTGATTTACTCCCTTGCCTAGGGTAAGAAATAGAAGCACTTGGTACCGCAAGCACTGCCTGAGCAATCCAGGACTCTGTCCAGAGGGAGAGGTTACTGGGGGTGTGCAGGCAATGGAAAGATGCTTTCATCTCCACAATTCTGCCTCATTCCTCTTCAAATTAAATCACTAGCATTAGCAACCAGCACATAAAGCCAAAGTTCAAAGCACAGCAGTGCTGAGCTGAGGACGTGCTTTGCATCCACTTTTATATGCTACCTAGGTTTTAGGTAGGAAGTGTTCTAAATGACATCCACACTTACTGACAACTGTATACCTCAGTTTCATGGTATAAATGAGGTATAATACTTAAGACCTTGGCTTAGCTTCTCAGTTCTGACATTTTCTAGGTATGGGACTCTTGGAGGCACGTCAACGGAACTTTAACGTTCTTATTTGTAAAGCAAGAATATTATTTATTTTGAGGCCCTATGCCATAGTGTGGTTGTAAAGATTAAAATATTTAGTTGCTTAGCACAGAGACTGGAATTTCATAAGTGTCCAGTAAATGTTTGCAACTGGGATGGGTCAGATTTTACTATTCTTATTTCCGGGACTTAACGAAGGACTGAAGTGACCTCGACTTCCTGTTCACTGTGTAGTATACAAGGTGGCAGGAAGGAGGAGAAGCCATAGTATGTGCAGTTCAGAAATTTAGGTGTCAGTTAAGTTAGTAACTAATTTACTTATTTTTTTTATGTTAGCCTATTGTTCATCTGTCATGTAATTACAAAATGTAGGAGCAAATAAGTACTTCTTGCACACAAATTGGGACCTCATAGGAATCAGAGCAGTTCCAGGAGTTTTTGGGAGACCAGAGAGAAGTGGGATTTGCTTGGATACCCATTAAGCCAGTTGCAGTGTAACTGCATTTTAAAATTTAATGTGAAAATGGACTCCTACACATAAATAAATTCATACATACCAATCAAATTCTAAGCTATTGTCTATAAAGGGAGAGTTCATTTTTTAATGATATTTTTAAGGCTGTCATATTAAACACAGAGCAGACCCCACCTTGAGCCCATTAGAACAGGTCACCTGATAGCTTCATTTCTCAGTTAGCATTGCAGAAATTACTCTGGTCACCTATCATAAAAGCAAATCATGTAAACTGATCACAGGTATAAGATAAAAAGAAAAATAAAATTCTTCAAAGAGCAAAAGGAATTACATATGAAACACAGAGCTTCAGGAGCATTGTAGTGATTTAAACCGAGAGACCTAGAGTGGTTCAGGCACTGCTCGTGACTTTCAGATTTTGTTAGCCTGCTTTTCAAAAATGTTAAAATAACCCTCCCAATGAAACATGCCATGCTACTGGGATCTCACTCAATACCATAACAAATTCATTAAGAAGAAAGCCTAAGACAACCAAGAGATCATCCAACAAACTTTACTGAACACTTCCCCTGGTGTGGCACACTACGGGAAGGTTGTAGAGGGTAAATTTTATTTCTGGCCATTTAGTTTTTTAAAGCTCGTGCTGGAAACTGCTAAGTAATTACCTTCTTTCTTTGACGTTAAAATGTAAAATCTGTTACAGCTTTTAGACAAGTTTTCCAAAGGATTTAAAGAGGAAAACATTTGCAGCTACAGAGCATTCCAAAGGGTGGAAGACAGCTTCCTGGGATTTTTTTCTAGAACTTGAAAAATCTAATTATTACATTTGGGAAGAAACAAGTGGGAAGATTGTGACAGAGCTTTGCTATGTTCATTACTTAGATAAAATAGACATCTTTATATAAAATATGTTCCTCCTGTTCCCCCCAATGTTCATAGTTTCTATACCCCCACTCTGATGGGGATATAGAAGTTGTTGGCTGTCTCCATCATTCTGGGTCTATCTCCTGGTTCACAATCCAGTTCCCTGGTATAGTTTCACTAGCAATCATTATGCCAAGAGAAGTTATTACCACTTCACTTTCTGTGACATCACCCTTCTTCCAACTTGGCTTCTCTAAACCCACAGTTTGCAGTTCCTTTTGGAGTAAAGAGTGCCAACAATTTGGGCTTACTTTAGTCAAAAGCTGGCTTTCTAAACTGTTCCATACCCAGTAGTTACTGCTTTCCACCACAGCACCCTGTGTAACCAGCCAATTCTGGCCACCCAGGCCTGTCCACCATCATGTTTTCTCACTTCCTCTTCCCACCATCGTACAACATCGAATTTCTTTCTGATCAGTGTTAACAACCAATGCTTTAAATATCTATCTTTTACACTAACAACTGGTAGATCTGAGAAATTAAAGGTCTAATGGTCTCACATTGGAGAAGACCTCCCATACCAGCATAGTTCTTTTCTCTGAGGTAACACAAGGATATTTACACTTGCCCTATAAAGACTGTCTCTATCCATGCTCATCCAATCCAGAGAATAACCCTTATTAAGAAATACTTAAATCCCTATTAAGCAGTACTTAATTTTTTGAATTCTTATTAACCTATTCATAACCTATTTTTCTTATCTTTCATTTATGAGGTTTTGTGTAATTATTTTTTTCCTTTTATAGCTTAAAAATGAATTATCCATGTTCAGGTATACCTTGGTTTATTGAGTCTCACTTTATTCCATTTTTGTAGTTACTGCATTTTTATGAGTTGAAAGGGTGTGGAAATCTTGTGTCAAGCAAGTCCATCGCTGTGATTTTCCCAATAGCATTTGCTCGCTTTGTGTCTCTGTGTAACATTTTGGTAATTCTTTTAATATTTCAAACTTTTTCATTAGTATTGTATTTGTTATGGTGATCTTTGATCATTCATCACTGATATTACTATTATGCTTATTTCAGGACCCCATGAACCACACCAACATAAGATGGGGAACCTAATTGATAAATGTGTGGTTCTGACTGCTCCACTCACCAGCTGTTTCTCCATTTCTCTCCCTCTCCTTGAGCTCCTATTCCCTGAGACACAAGGATATTAAAATTAGGCCAATTAATAACCCTACAATGGCTTCTTAAGTGTTCAAGTGAAAGGAAGACTTGCATGTCTTTCCCTTTAAATCAAGACCTAGAAATGATTAAACTTAGATATCCCAAAAGCTGGGCCTCTTGTAAAATCTAGGCCTCTTGTGCCAAACAGGTAGCCAAGTTGTGACTGTAAAGGAAAAGTTCTTGAAGGAAATTAAAAGGGCTATTCCAGTGAACATGGATGATAAGAAAGCCACAACATTCCCTTAAGCCAAAGCCTAATCCAGAGCAAGGCCCTAACTTTCTTCAGTTCTGTGAAGGCTGAGGGAGGTGAGGAGACTGCAGAAGAAAAGTTTGAAGCTAGCAGAGGTTGGTTCATGAGGTTTAAGGACAAAAGCCATCTCTATAACAAAAAAGTGCAAGGGGAAGCAGCAAGTGCTGATGTAGAAGCTGCAGCAAGCGATCCAGAAGATCCAGCTCAGATCATTCATGAAGGTGGCTCCACTAAACAACAGGTTGTCAATAGACAAAACAGCCTGTTCTTGGAAGAAGATACCATTTAGGACTCTCATAGCCAGAGAGAAGTCAGTACTAGACAGGCTGGCTCTTGTTCAGGGCTAATGCAGCTGGTGACTTTAAGTTGAAGCCAATGTTCATTGACGATTCCAGAAATCCTAGGACCCTTAAGAATTATGCTGAATGTACCCTGCCTGTGCTCTGTAAATGGAATGACAAGGTCTGGATGATGGCACATCTGTTTTCAACATGGTTTACTGAAAATTTTAAGCCCACTGTACTGTTGAGACCTACTGCTCCGAAAAGGATTCCTTTCACAGTATGACGGCTAATGGACAATGCACCTGGTTGCCCAAGAGCTCTGATGGAGACGGACAAAGAGATTAATGTTGTTTTCATGACTGTTAACGCAACATCCATTCTGCAGCCCATGGATCAAAGAGTCATTTTGAATTTCAAGTCTTATTATTAAAGAAATAAATTTCATAAGGCTTTAGCTGCCACACATACTGATTCCTCTGATGGATCCCAGCATAGTAAACTGAAAATATTCTGGGAAGGACTTAGCTTTCTAGATGCTATTAAGAACTTTCATGCTTCATGGAAAAAGGTAAAATAATCAACATTAACAGGGGTTTGAAAGAAGGTGATGCCAATCCTCATGGATAACTTTCAGGGCTCAAGACTTCAGTGGAGGAAGTAACTACAGTTCTCTTGAATATAGCAAGAGAACTAGAAGTAGAAGTGGAGCCTGAAGATGTGACCTCATTGCTGCGATTTCATGATAAAACTTTAACAGATGAAGCTTGCTATTTTTAATTAAGGTATTATTGATATATACTCTTATGAAGGTTTCACATGAAAAAACAATCTGGTGACTACATTTACCCGTATTATCAAGTCCCCGCCCATACCCCAATGCAGTCACTGTCCATCAGTGTAATAAGATGCCGCCGAGTCACTGTTTGCCTAGATGAAGTTTGCTTTTTATGGATGAGCAAAGAAAGTGGTTTCTTGAGATGGAATCTACTCCTGGTGAAGATGCTGTGAAGACTGTTGAAATGATGACAATGGATTTAGAATATTACATAAACTTGGTTGATAAAGGAGAGGTAGGGCTTGAGAGGATTGACTCTGATTCTTAAAAACGTAAAATGTAAATGTAAAATACTATCAAACGGCATTGCATCCTACAGAGAAATCATTTATGAAAGGAAAAGCCAATCATTGCAGCAAAAGTCATTGTCTTATTTTAAGGAATTACACAGCCACCCAGCCTTCAGCAGCTCCCACCCTGATCAATTAGCACTTATCAACATTGAGGCAAGACCCCCCCCGGCAAAAAATATAATAACTCAATGAAAGCTCAGATGATGGTTGGCATTTTTTAGCAAATAAAGTATTTTTAAATTAAGATATGTACATTTTTATAGACAATGCTATGGCACACAATAGACTACAGTGTAGCATAAACAACTTTAACATGCACTGGGAAACCAAAAAATTCATTTGACTCACTTTATTGTGATATTTGCTTTATTGCAGTGGTCTAGAACTGAACCCATAATATCCTGAGGTCTGCCTGTACTGGATGCTTAGGAAGCCATTCAGTCTGGAAATGGCAGTAGGTAAGCTATCCCCTGGTAGCCAAAAGTTGTAATCCCACCTTCAAAACCCCTAAAAAAATAGTAAAGTCAATATTCAAGAAGGATGTGAATTATTTAGCTGTTTCCTATTCATATTCTAATTATTTCCAATATTATTAGTGCACTAACATGCATTTAATAAAGTTGTTTTTAACAGTTCTTGCAGCTAGAGCTAGATTGACATTGTGGGTACCCTAATTATTGATGACCACTTCAAACTGACTTAAAATATTTCATGATTTTATACAATTTAATATTTCAACTTATTTAATTTAGTATTTTTGTTTTATTTACTATTTTGATTTAAACATTTAAAAACATTTCTTTAGGAGAGTTTGAGGTAAACTCATTTGCTATTAATACATTTTATCTTCATAATTAGGACTATATTACTTAGACTGAACACAACAGAATATTTCAAATTATTAAACAGGAGATTGTCTGTTTCAAAAATTTTCCACTACTTGTTGTCGCATAAATCAGTCACATTCACAAAAGATAGATTAAGTTTTCTTTTCCACCATCTGCCCCACCCCTACCTTCTATGGAAACAAGCTATTTCCAATTTTTCCTCTTTGGTTTTCTTTTATGATTTTCTGAAATAAATATATTCTTTGGAAGCAAATTAAATGGTTTCTATTTTTAAACAAAAACATAAGTCACCTGTTTCCTGCTAATCTGCCCTGAAACTCCTCACTTCAGGAGCCTTGCGAGTCCTGGGAATGAACACCCATAGAGGCACCACATAACCTTACACAAATCTGTGGCAAAACGTTGCAATAGAGACAGGCTATGAGAGTGATGAGCGTGTTTTATTTCCACTCTGGAGTGCTATCTGTTTCAGGGAAATTAGGGCCAACTGACCGGTTGCCAGTCATGGAAGAAGGCCCATGTAGAAATCTGTGTTAGCTGGCATCATATTGCTATTTTTTTCCAGTGATATTTTAGTACCTTTTATAGTTGGCTTCCAAAGCAGCTGCCTTGTTAAGATACCTCTTAATATGATTCAGCTTACAACAATCATAGTTATCGAATTAACATTCCAGACAGTACTTCTATCTAATGGCAGGGAAACCCCACTCTTGCAACTGCAAAGGGCAGATGCTCTTTGTAAGAAATCCCCAGCTAATATGCAGTGGTGTTACATCTCTCATATATTAATCTTCACAGGCTTCACAACTTCTTAAAGCCTTGGAAAGCTGGACTACTACTTTCGTTGCGTTGGCTTCAATTGAAATCATTCAGTAGACCACAGAATTTTTTTCCCCTATATCAGTTGACGGATATAAGGAAATATTTTTCTACTAAAAATTATTGATTCAATGCAGATGAATAGGAAGGAAAGAGATTCCATTTTCTACTAGAAGAAAGATTATTATTCATAGTAAAGGTAATATATAGCTCCTCCTTTTGAAGATTTTTCTACAGTGATGGTATAAAACAGAAGTTTGTTCTTAGCTCATTAAGCTTTCTTTTTTAAAGCATTTTCTGCTCTTCTGGTGCTTTTCCTTCATGTGTTCATAGATATTTCTACCTTCTAACTTCTGCTTGCAGATACTACCCTGTGGCTATATGAGTTTTTAAGTTTAATGCATGGTCGTCTCTAAGGGTATTTGTATTGTTCCTTATGAAGTCAGTGACTTTCCTCATGTTAAATACATGTCTGCTGTCTGATCAGAAGGGTGACAATTTGGGGCAGAGGGCTGAATAGCCCTGATAAGACAGTTGAGGAATTATGTTGGCATGGAGTACCATGTAAGGGTTTTTCAGACTTGCCCAGCAGATGCTCACAACAGCTTCCAATGTGGGAACTGGCTCCAGAGAAATACTGAAGCAAAGCAGAATGATTTAAAATATGGTGATATATTTGAGCACAGAAACAAGTTTTCTTGGTCTTTCCTACCAGATATGCCAGTGACTGTGATAAGGATTGTTGTGTGGGCCCAGACTATTATTGATAGTGATGCTATCACCCCTGGAATACTCTTAGGCAGTCTCCCTGGCTGCTATTACTTGCAAAAGCCCCCACAGACATTTCCCCAATGGGGGCTGATGTGGCTGGAACAGCTCTTGGGGTTCTTTTTATGATTGTTGGATGCACTTCAGCAAAAGCCATCAGGAGACTTTAAGGAACAAGATATATTACTCTCAAGTCCTGGAGGGTACATGGCATGAGGACCGAGGGTCACAGAGCAAGGTCATGGATAGAGTGCCCAAAACTGGGGCTCTGCTTTTATTAGGGTCTGAGAGCTGTCTAAGGTTTTGTGAGTTTACTCCTATTGGCTAATTTAAAGCACAGGAGCAGGAATTAGGCACAGGAAGGGAGAAACGGGGCCACTCAAGCAGTTCTAGGATACTCAGCACTTTCTGACAGAGAATTTCACAGGTGGGGTGGCCTAATTCCTTATCTGGTTGTTTTGTTAGCAGCTGTGTCATACACCTGATAATATGTTTATTCAGGATAGGTATCTCTTGAAATGGATACCTCAGCAATCAAAAGCTTAGTCAGGCACTCACCCTACAAGATATTTGTTTCATTTATTCTCTCAGCACTATATATAAAAGTCTGTAATGTTTGTATACATTTTGTGTAAAATAATGGTGCAATAAATAATATTAAAAGTATCTTGTAAATATTAGAAATAAAATATTTGTACTCCCACTTTCAGAACTCTTAGTCCAGCATTTCATTAAGGACATTAAATTTGCTAGGAAGAGTGAAGCCAAAAATTAAATGAGAATTCTATGAATGAGCTATTTGCTGCCAATGTTCTTTCCAATCTGCCCACCCACAGTTTTTCACTCACCTTAAGAGTTCTCTAATTCTGAACTTTCCTCAAGAGTTTTAGAAAAAATTTAGAATTTTTTTATTGTGGTAAAATATACACAATATAAAAGTTACCACTTCAACAATCTTTAAGTGTACAGTTCAGTGGCATTAAGTACAATCACATTATTATGCAACCATCGCCACTGTCTATCTCCAGAACTTCTCTTTTTCAACTGAAACCGTACCTATCAAACACTAAGTTTCCTCTTCTTTCAGCCCCAGGCCACTACCATTCTACTTTCTGTCTCTAAGAATCTGACCACTCTGAGAATTAATATTCATGGGTCATACAACATTCAGGGTTTTTTTGACCAGCTTATTTCACTGATCATAATGTCTTCAAGGTTCATACATATTGTAGCATGTGTCAAAGTTTAATTTCTTTTAAAGGCTAAACTATAGTCCCTAATATGTCTTTATAACATTTATGCTTATCCATTCATCTGTCAGTGGACAACTTGGGTTTCCTTCACCTTTTGGCTATTGGGAATATTGCTGCTATGAACATGGGTGTGCCAACATCTCTTCGATATCCTGCTTTCAATTCTTTTGGGTAAATACCCAAAAGTAAGATTACTGAATTATATTCTATGTTTAAGTTTTTGAGGAATTGTTATATTGTTTTCCACAGAGGCTGCACCATTTTACATTCCCACTAGCAATGCATAAGGACTCAATTTCTCCTATTTCTTGCTGACGTGTTATTCTATGTTTTGTTTTTATAAGAGCCACCCTAGTGGGTATGAACTAATATCTCATTGTGGTTTTGATTTGCATTTCAGTGATGACTAGTGATATTGAACATCTTCCCATGTGCTTATTGGCCACTTGTATATCTTCTTTGGAGAAATATCTGTTCAAGTTTTGTGTCCATTTTAAGATTAAGTTCTTTGTTGAGAAGTTGTAGGATACTTTATATATTCTGGATATCGATTCCAAATCACATAGATGATTTGCAAATATTTTCTCCAATTCCATGGTTTGTTTTTTCATTCTCTTGATAGTGCCCTTGGTTGCATAAAAGATTTTAGTTTTGATGAAGTCCAAATTACGTTTTTTTCTTTTTTTCCTGTGCTTTTAATACCATATCCAAGAAATCATTGCTAAATCCAATGTCATGAAGTTTTTTCCCTATGCTTTCTCCTAAGAGTTTTATAGTTTTAGTTCTGATGTTTAGGTCTTCATCCATTTTAAGTTCAGTTTCATTTATGGTATAAGGGTTCATCTTTCATTTAATTTTATTTTCCCATGTGGAAATCCAGTCTTCTCAACACTGTATGTTGGAAAGACTGTCTGTCCTCAGGTGTATGGTCTTGTACCCTTGTTGAAATCAGTTGTTTAAATATATGAGGATTTATTTCTGGGCTCTCTGTTCTATTCATTGGTCTCTATGTGTGTTATTGTTATCTCTGTACCACTCTGATTACCATAGCTTCATAATAATAAGTTACAAAATCAGGAAGAGTGATAGATTTTATATGTCTTCATGATTCAGTCTTGCTACACTGTGTGTTTCTAGAACTTTGTCCAGGTTATCAAGAGTGTTGGGAGTACAGTTGTTTACAGTATTATAATCCTTTTAATTTCTATAAAATAGGTAGTATCCCCTCTTTCATTTCTGATTTTAGTTATGGGTATTCTTTTTTCCTTAGTCAATCTGTCTAAAATTTTATCCATTTTGTTCATCTTTTCAAAGAACCCCTCTTGGTTATATTGATTTTCTCTATTGCTTTTCTATTCTCTATTTTATTTACCTCTGACTTTATCTTTATTATTTCCTTTTCTACTAGGTTTGAATTTAATTTGTTCTTTTATTTTTTGTTTCTTAAGACATAAAGTTAGGTTGTTGATTTAAGTCCTTTCTTTCTTTTCAGTGTAAATATTTAATCTATAAATTTCCCTCTTACTACTGCTTTTACTGCATTCCATGTTTTCATCTGTTGTGTTTGCTTTATATATTTATGTGCATTGGTGTTTCATGCATATATATTTATAGCTTTGTATCTTCCAGGTGATTTGACAATTTTATCATTGTATAATGTTTTTTGTCTTGTGACAGCCTTTGGCTTAAAATCTCTTTTGTCTGATATAAGTATAGCCATCTCTGTTTTCTTCAGGTTGCTATTGGCATGGGATATCTTTTTGTATCCTTTCACTTTCAAACTATGTGTGTCCTTAGATCTAGAATGAGTGTCTTATAGATGCTTATAACTGGATCCTGGTTTTTTTTTTAACACATTCTGCCAATTTGTATCTTTTGATTGGGGAGTTTATTTACATTTAAACTAATTACTGATAGGGCAGCTGTTACTTTTTTAATTTTGTTATTTGTTTTCTATGTCTTATAGCTTTTTTTTGTCACTTAACCCACTATTGCCTTTATTTGGGTTTCATTGATTTTTTTAAAGTGACACTTTTGATTCCTTTCTCATTTCCTTTTATGTACACTTAACCCACTATTGCCTTTATTTGGGTTTCATTGATTTTTTTAAAGTGACACTTTTGATTCCTTTCTCATTTCCTTTTATGTATATTCTATAGATATTTCCTTTTAGTTACAATGGGGATTACATATAATATCCCTAAGTAATGACAGTCTCTCAAAAATTGATATCAGCTTAACTTCAAATGCATAAAAAACTACTCTTTTAGGGCTCTCCCCTATTATGTCATTGATGTCACAACTGCATGTATATATTTTGTTTACCCACTAACTGTAGATTTATAGTTATTTTTATGCATTTGTCTTTTAAATCGTATAGGAAACAAAGAGTGGGGTTATAAACCAAAATTTAAAAATACTATTTAAAAATATTTGTATATCTATTTACCTTTCCCAGACACTTCTTATTTTCATATGGCTTCACCTTACTGTCCAGTTTCTTTTAATTTCAACTTGAACACCTTCCTTTAGCATTTATGGTAGGGTAGGTTTAGTGGTAATGAGCTCTTTTCAGATTTTGTTCATCTGGGAATATCTCATTTTTTTTCCTCATTTTTGGAAAGTAGTTGGCCAGATTCTTGGTTGAAAGATTTTGCTTTTATTTTTCTTGAAGCAATTAAACTATATGATTCCACTTCCATCTGTCCTGGCAAGGCCTCTGCTGTGAAGCCCACTGAATCTTATTGGGGATCCTTTGTACATAACAGGTCGCTTTTCTCTTGCTCCTTTCAAGACTTTTCTCTCTGTTTTTGGCTTGTGACAGCCTGGTTATAATGTGCCTTGCTGTGGGTCTATTTGGGTTCATTCTACTCAGATTTCACTGAGCTTCTTGGATTTTAATATCTATGTCTTTCTTCAAAATTTGGGAAGTTTTCAGCCATTATTTTTTCACATAATCTCTCTGCCCTCTTCTCTCTCTCCATTGGGGAATATCATGTGTGTGTATGTGTTTATCTGCTGACGTCCCGTAAGTCCTTCAGGCTCTGCTTGCTTTTCTTCTTTTTTCTTTTTGTTGTTCACACTTGAAAATCTCAAATGACCTGTCTTCAAATTTTCCAGTTCTTTTTCTGACTGAGTTGGCTGGTGAACCCCTCTAGTGAAGTTTTCAATTCAATTATTGTGTTTTTTAGCTCCAGAATTTCTTTTTGGACTTTTTATAATATCTCTTTGTTGATATTCTCACTTTGTTTGATTATCATTTTCCTAGTTTTAGTTCTTTGTCCATGTTTTCCTTTAGCTGTTTGAGCATATTTAAAATAACTGTTTCAAAGTATTTGTTGAGCAACCCTGATGCATGTGTTTCTTCAGAGACTGTTTCTGGAGGTTTATTTTGTTTCTTTACATTAGCTGTATTTTCCTATTTCTTTATATGCCTTGTGATCTTTTTTGAAATTTGGGCATTTGGAAAAACAGCCGTTTTCCCCAGTCTTTGCAGACTGGCACAGAAGACTTTTACTAATTATGGACTCCTGAGTCTTGAGATTAGCCCGAGGTGATCTTAAGTTTTTCTCAAATCCTTTCTAGGTATCTGTTTTGTCTGGGCCTGTTTGTGTGCTCCCACAACCCCTTATTTCACTGTTTGCTTTTAAATGCCTTGATTTCCAAAAAAGTCACACATAAACTATTTCTTGGTGCCTAAGCTATTCTTTTGCATTTCTCTACCCATGACCAATCTCTCAGTACCAGGTGTCCACAAGTCTAAAGTCTTTTTGAAGTTTTCACATGCCACAATGCCCATTGCTGTCTTCCACATCTTCCAGTCTTAGATCAAAACTATGCCATTTCCTGTCCAAATAACTTAATCAGGTCCAAGTCAGGCAAGATAGATTCCAGTTCCTGGGGCAGCCCCAAAATCTGCCAGAACTTTTCAAACCATTTCTACTCATCTCTTTCCAGCCCAAGGGACGGAACATGGAATTAGACCATGTTATGAACTGAATGTTTGTTCTCTCCCATCCCTAGTTCTATGTTGAAGCCCTAAGCACCAGTGTACAATGGCATTAGGAAATGGAACCCATGGCAAGTTAGGGTTAGATGATGTCATATGCATGGAGCCCCCATGATAGGATTAGTGCCCTTATAGAAAGAGAAATAGACACCAGAGCTTCCTCTACCCACCACGTAAGAATATAGCAAGAAAGCAGTCATCTTCAACTCAGGCAGAGGGTATTTGCCAAAACCCCACCATGCTGACAACCTGACCTCAGACTTCCCAGACTTCAGAGCTGTAAGAAATAAATGTCTATTTTTTTAAGCCACCCAGTCCATGGTATTTTGTTAAGAGCAGCCTGAAAAGACTAAGGCAGGCCACTTCCTCCTGATTTTGGTACAGAGTTGTGCAAATATATGTAGAAGCAAGGGAAAAAGTGCGTAAAACACCAGCTATTTCCTACCATTTTGAATGTGGATTTTTCTTGATTGGGTATTTGCTTGGTTGCTATAGATCTTTAGATTGTTTCCTATGAAGTTATTTTCATCTGTCTGTGGTGCTTATTTGATAATTCTGCAGGGGAATGAGGGTCTAGAGAGTCTTAGGCCACCACTTTGCCAATAATCAACCCTCCTCCCCATAATTCAGAATGTTAATTTTGAGAAATATTTGATAATGTACAATGAGTCCAAGTAGGATACATCAAAGTGAGTATATTCTTTACTTGAGTTTTGAAAATTGATCATATTTAACTAATATATTTAACTAATATTTTAATATTATTTTATAAAAATGCTTAATTTCTAGTAATTCATAAATTTGATCCCATAGTTCACTATGTTCACTGTCAAATATCCTGAAGTGTACGTGATAAATAGCCAAGTTTCATGCCTAAATATGTATACTATACATAAAAACAGAGACATTCCTGCACAGTTGCAAAATATGGTTTTGTAACAAGCACTGTGTTTTTTCGTATATATAACAAATGCATTATTTCCTTGTGCCCAAAATGCAAATTTGCAAATTGCATCCAGGAGCTCATCAGATCTGCTAGATGAATTATGTAATTCAATTTGGCAGAATTTTTGCTCACAGCACAAATAGTTTTCTTTGGTTTTCTTGGATTCTGTTCTAAGAAGGAGGTAGCTGGAAAAAAGTGAAAAATTACAGGATATGATTCATAAAAATCCCACATCTTTTTTGTGTGCTCGTACATTCTTTTTTGAGGGAAAATTTTTTTGTCCCACAGCAATGATTCCTCTTCCTTTTCAGTAAGTACTTTTCAGTTGGAAGGATACCCATGCACACTATATTCAAGGTATTCAAAAAAAGGGTGGCCAAATGAGAGAAAGATGCATGTCATTTAGCATCTAGAAAACATGTAGCATATTCATTAAATCCCTTTTCACCAGGAAGGAATGTGAAGCCTGAACTTTAACATGGCCACAGTATGTACTAGAGAGCAAAGAAATGAAACCTCAACTATGTATGTTCCTGCCACACATTAGCCCAAATCTTTCGTCCTCTGACATGTGATGGGTATCTGTTTCCCTGAGAGAAAAGAAGACGATGGCCGTGTAACACTATCCTCACTTCTAAGGTTTGGACAAGTGGCAATCACTACTATTCCTTCCTCTTTTCATTGGCTGCCAGCAGTGAGATTAGCACACAGGCCCAAGAAAGGACGACCAGCACTGCACTGACACAAGAAATATCAAATAATTAGGAGCACTTGAACCTCTGCAGAGGGGCTATGTATTTCTAACTACATTGTCTCTCCTGAAGCAGGACTGCAAACTCTTTCATCATTTTGGGTTTGTGAAAAACTCTTAGGGCAGTAGCTGCCCATTACTCAGAGTGAGGAGTTCCCTTAGATAATGAATGACACGCAGTTTAGAAACTAAAAAGTATCCATTTTATGCATATGAAAAAATTCATAGAATATCAGAGCTAAAAGGAACCAGAGAGATTAGATATCCAATGTTCTCATTTCATAGAAAGAGTCTGAGACCACTTTCAATGCGGTTAAGGTGAAGGACCAGTTAAACTGAAGCACTTCTGCCATAAACATTTAAAAATACTGAATGAAATTTTATTTTAAATGTATAGATAAATTCAGCAAAGCTAGGAAAACCTCCAACTACCAGAAAGGTAGAAGGAACTGAAAATGAGTGGCAGGTAAGTGAGCAGATACTGCCATTGACTTGGGGTGGGGTTGTGGGGAGTTGCTAGCATAAGTAACCCACTGGCTTATGTTTTACTACTTATGCAGAGATAGGAGATGAAAACTTGGGATTTCCTGAAGTAGAGAATTGGAACTGGGAAACCTATCCTGTACATACATGCTCAGAACTAATCTAGGATACTTGAAAGGCTTCTAGTTTAACAATAAGGAAGTTAGCAGTGCCTTTTAGGACACTGGGTGGGAAAATGATTCCTCTGAGTACTGGTAAGCATGCACCTAGATTTGTGATTTAAATATTGGTCACATGGTCAAAGAACCCATAGGCATTAAAATGAGCATCAAAATGGTTTTATATGGTAAAACCCAGTATCCCCAACAGAAAGAAATACAGAACTGCTTGAGAGATATATATTCTCAAACCAGATAACATGGAATTCCTGCAAGGGAAAGCCTGCTGAAAATGAATTCATAATAAAACATTCCCAAAAGTGTAAATAAATTAATATATGTAATATTTGAATACTTGAAATCATACTCTGATAGATAAACTAAGCAAACGAGGTATGTGGAAAATGATTAAAATGTAAAATAAGAAGTCTAAACAATAACTAAGACATCAGAATAACTGAATATTGAAAAAAGAAGTGAGTACAACTTTTAAAAATGAATATGGTCTTTGAAGGTTAAAATTCATAGGATAGAAATGCATAAAATTAGACCTGAGAGATTAGAGGAAATTGTGCAGAGGGCAGTATAAAGAGACAAATACAAAGAAAAATAAAGATCAAGTTTATAGATAAAAAGTACAGAGTGAGGCCTATCAATATATGTCTAACAAGAGTTATATCTAATAAGAGTTAGAGAAGGTAATGGAAGAATGGGGGTGATATTATCAATCATAAATAACTTAGATAACCCAGAGTAAAGAATTAAAATTTCACATTTAGGAAACACATCAAGTCCCTTGCAGGATAAACTCAAAGGTTACACTTGCTCACAGGGAAGATCTTAAAAGATCTAGAGAGAAAGAAATCAATTACCTTCAAAGGGGCAATAATTAGGCAATTATAGACACCTTTGTAGTAAACATAGAGGTAAGAATATAATAAAATGTTTTTGTTAGATGGCTGAGAAAAAAATAATTGGCAACCTAGAATTCTATACCTAGCCAATATATCATTTAAGAGAGCCAAAAAAAAAAAAAAATACATTTGAGATAGGAAAAGTGGGAGAAAGTTAATTACTCCAAGCCTAAAGAAGAAAGAAATGGGGCATAAGCAAAATTTCTAAGCAAAGAAATTGGCAATGGTGATGAAGTCTCAATAATTAACTCACTATATCATTCTTGGTGTTACAAGTGAAAAAACATTAATAAACACTGACATATAGCAGTAATAGTTATAAATGGAAATCAAGGTATAAAAACAAGTTGAAACTATCTACTAGCAATGATGAGATAGTAGATAAAATAGGTCATATGGAAATCAATGCCATTTAAAGCTTCTTATATTCTATAAAGAGAAAGTAGAGATGTGGGGTAAGATAATTGACTTTAAGTCAAGTAGGTATTTTAATGAGTAGCTTCTAAAATAATAGAACCATAATGTGTAATTTTTCTAAAGTAGCAGAAGTAGAATATTTAACTTTAAAAGCATTAAATGGAGAAAAATAAAATGGAGAAAAATAAATTAAGACCATGAGCAGATAATGAATTTACCCAATATCATAAGCTAGTTCATTGTAGAAATGCATCTGGAAACCAAAAGTTTGAATTTTCAGTTCTGTATTATCTTTCCTGGGAATAGATTAACTGAACTTGAATCTTCTTATTCAAGAAGATTCTTTTAAGACAGGTTTTAAATCTCTGTAAACACCTGACTTGGCTTTTTTTAAACAGAAAGTACAATGATTTTATAACCAGATTATAGTATGTAGCTCCACATATTTTTCTATTCACTTTCAATTCACCTTAAGAAGAGTAGTGACAAGAGAGATTGTTTCATAGCATCTAGCAACCCTTTTATACATATTTGCTAATTGCAAAGCAGTGTTTTTGGCTGTTTGAGATTGATGGGTTGAATCTAACAGTCTTAGGGGAGAGACGGATATATATGTAACAATAAAAAAGAAGTTAGAATGTATTAAGTATGGGCTGAATTTTAAACTGGGGAAATAAAAACTTCAAATGGCACTGTAATTTTAATGGCACAGAGAACCACTCCCCCTGCCAAAACACAGTCTGTCTGGTGAGGGTGCTATATATAGTCTTATCAGGGTATGGGGTCTGATGAAAGAACTAAAAGTACTGCCTATCAAGATCAGTGCTTTGAAAAGTAAAAGAGGTGGAAATTATGTGTCATTAAAGGACAAATGAAATAAAAAAGAAATGGTTATTGAAGAACTTGATTATCTGGGATTTGATGTACCAGAACTTATAATTAACTAATTAAAAAAAAAGAAATGAGAGAAATGTAAATGACTGTAATTTAGAAAGCAATTTCTAAGGGGAATTTTAGGATCTTTACAAATTTAATCTCCTAATTCTCAAGATTATATACTTCTAATTGAATGTTGACGTTAGAGACTCTAGTCATTAGGGGATGAAAGAGACATTAATGAACACCCTAAATCATATCTGCTCTCTTGAAAATCTTTGCCCAAAGCTTCCTGTGAATATAATTTTATGTAATTTAGACAACAAATACTTCTTAATGTATTCTGTGTCTGCCTCTATGTTATATAACTCCACGGAAAAAGAAGATAAGTCACACTCCTTTTAAAGCCTTAGTATCACACAATTTTAAACTCAAATCCATGGCAATATTTCTTTTGCAGCTACAAAGAGGGAGCTTCAATGAAGATTTCATTTTTTTAATATAGTTATAGTGCCAATTTTCTTGCTATTCTCCATGTTATTTATGAAAACAAGTACTGCATACATGTGACATAGTAGGCATTCAGTGAATGTTGATTATATTGAATAAAATAGTCTGGATAGCAGTAAAGATAGCTTTTTTTCTGGCATTTAAGTTTCAATTTCCTCACCTATTAAATTATTCTCCTTGCAGGAGTGTTTTGAGACTTAAATGAGAGCACAGCATACATTTTAAATAATTATTAATATTTTTATTTTTTAAACTACCAACTAAATGTTTAGGAAATAAAAAAATAAAAAATAGTGCACTAAAAATATACATTCTTAAAAGAAACAACCTCATTTAATATGAACGTAAAGTCTTCACATCCAATTAAGAATAAATCTTCATATAAAATTCATTAAAAAGTCATCTTTGTTACATCAATAAATTGATTTACTTTATCACACTTTATGTTTTTAAATGTTATTCTTTTGGAAAAAGTTATTTTGGGGGGAAAACAAAGTATAGATGTGGGGCTATATCAGATTTTAAATGTACTTTATAAGCTTTCAATACAGAGGTAATAGTGTCTTTGCTAGATGCATTAAGAACTTTAAATTTGACTTGACTTACAGTTATTGCAATCTTTATTTATTGTATCTCCAGTTTTTTTAAAGATTAAAAAAAGGAATTCATTTGCCTCTTTCCCCTAATCTTGTTTCCCTATTTTTATGGCATTGAGGGGACAGTTACCAGTCTTTTCTAAAGTACTTATTAGGATACGTGTGGAATGATCCGCTTATGATCAGCTGGGAGTACCATAAGAATTGATATTGATATTGATATTACAAAGCTGAGGAGTATTTGGAAATACTTTTAGTTAAGTAACTCTAAGCATGTTCAGTAGTGAAAGAAATTCTTTAGACTTCTATTTTTAACTATAAACTACTTTAAAAAGGAACAACACTCATTCTTATTTTTTACTTATATTCCACGTCTTCAATTGTTCTCTTTTCACCATGGGAACTTAAAAGAAACAGAGAACCATGAAGTAACATTTGCCACTTGACAAATCTGACTAAACTAAAGGTGTTTACCATTGAAACTGACTACCCACCCACTCCATCTCAAGTTTACTTTCTGTTAGACAAAATATTACTATCTTTTCCCAGAAGGAACCCAAATCATTGTCCATTGTAACCAGTTATGTTTTAGGCTGTTAAACATTGCAGGGGGTTACTAAAATTCAAAAGTAAGTATTGGCCTTAGAATAGATTTCAAGAGTTTTTGGAATACGTATTACAAAGACATCTTAGGGTTCTTGAATAGATTAAAGAAAGATGTTGAAATAGGGGGAAAAAAGAACTGTTTTGTAACTTGTACTTACTGTACAAACCTAGCCACAATATCCAGATCCATTTAAAATGATAATTTAATAAAATCATAAGGTTAGCAGACTGAGCATAAAGTCTATTCAGAAGGTTAGTCATAGTTTACTGTTAAAGAATGCGTTTAGTGGGCCATCTTTCACATATCATGTACACCACTTGGAGAGAGGACAGACTTTAGAGCTAGATAGACATAGATAAGGATTTAATACTATCTCTTACTATCTGTAACAATGGGTAAGTTAATCTTTTCCATGTTTCATCCTCTCATCTGTACATGGGAGTAAAAATATACATGCCCTAAGGTCCTTGTGATGAATAATATAATTTTGTTACAGGGCTAAATACACTAACAGGCACATGGTTGGTGCTTGATCAATGTTTATTATTATTATTACTCTTTATCCTGACTGTAAATTACATGAAAACAACTACGCTGCTTTAATTTACCTTTTCTTCTTTTGTGAATTCTCACGTCATTATGAAGGGGATTTACTTGCAAGTAACCCTTTCATTTTTTGAAAGTGGAGTACTATATGTCACAGTAATTTATAATTAGCAATATTTTATTAAACAAATATTTATCAAGTATCTAGTATTCAGAATCTCACGGTAGGTACTAAGGAGGTAGAAAATAAGAACACTTTTATTTCAAATAGCTTTTATTCACACTAGGACTAGAGGGAAATCTAATTCAGTAGAAAACAAGACAAAATCGGATTTTTAAATCCTCTTTGAAAGACAGTCATGACATTAACAACATGAACAATATTTGGAGCACACCGCTGGATTTTCCACTCAGTATTTTCAAGTACAAAAAGGAATCAGAAGGAAGGTAAACATTCCATGAGCATGTTTAAGAATGATATTGTTATTAGATATTAATCCTTTATTAGATAATTATTTTTCACATCTGGGAAAACATCACTGGGCAGCACAATTTTAAGAAAAAGGGTTTGGCCACATGTATTTTTCTCAGCAGCGCTGGATGACAGTTTTTGGTGATTGCTAGCCAAAAAAATTAAGGGCAAAACCACTGGTGCACAGAGAACAACAAACTGATCTTATTACAGAAACAGATATCAGACCACAGTAGGAAAGACATTTTAATTTTATGCTAAGCCAGAATCTCCAGATTATTGGCATACGTATCAACAAGCCGGGTCTAGAGAGTTTAATCACAGAGGTAATAAATATCGGTTTTCCGCTCGCCCTGCCTACCTTATTTAAAAATATCAGGATATTTGCTTTCAAATGACACAAACTGCTGAGACAATAATCTACAAAATGGTCACTCATTTTTAACAGCCTGCTTGCTATGCCCAGCAACCAGTGGAAGGGCAATTTCATATACTCAGCTGTTGTGGAGATGGACACTGACATTGCTTATGCAACAGGAGTTTGAGGATCTTACAATTTAGGAAGAGCATATGGAGATTATTATCTAAAAACAATCTTTGCATACCCAAGGAAGTGCCGTCTCCTCATATTTTAGAATTCTTAATTCCTAAGTTTTTTTCCCGTTAATCCGTTTCTACTCAATTTTAAATTAATAAAAGCAATAGCCAGAAACTGCTGCAAGATCTCTATCAATTGTCATAAAATGCCCACTCTGAAAATGGGCACCACCATGAAGCCTGGAGGACATACCCACAATGTGCCAGCAGAACATGTGTCCCTCCGTAGTTTATTTGATGTTGCAACATTGGCCTCTAATGTGCCTAAGGCCCAAACAGAAAACAGAAAACTCCAATTTTCTTCAAATCATCTGGAAATACCTTACTTCCAAATTATACTATTGTAAAATTTCTCTTTCACCATCTTTTCTTCAGGTTAGAGTTTATGTTTGTGAGTTTGACTCATAAGGACATAATCCAAAGGGCAAGAAAAAAATATATACAATCTTCTCTATGTGGCAATTAGCACAATACAATTAGGTAGTAGCAAGGATGGTGGAAAACTGCATATGAGAGAGAAAGAATCATTCTGTATTATTAAAACAAAGTGCCGGGTCCAAAGTTGCAGACCAAAACACAATAACGTAATCTATCTTTTAAAATAAGGTTAGTAAAAAGTTAAGTGGTTCTTGAAAAGGAAAATGAAGAGTATCTACCAGAGTGTTTATATAAAATAGCATGAAAGAAAGTGGATCTAATGATGTGTCATAAAATAAGCTGTTATGGTTATTTCTACTTAGGACACATAAAGCAGAGATTAAAGAAATTATGCTGATAATTTAGATAGAGCAATTTGGTATTGGCAATTGGACAGGGGAAGGGTGGAAAGTAAATTTTGGTTAGAAAGATTGGCACTGTTCTGTGAACTATGCATTTGATAAAAGTTCCAGTTTGAGAAATCGTTACAACCTATTATTCTATCTTTGAGATCAAGTCCAAACAGCCCCAGATCAATAATCTCAGGTTCAGTTGCTCCACCCAGCTCTATCTAACGTGTTAATAACTGACTCAGCTGTTGCGTAAACCATTATATAAAACCAGCCACATATATCATAGAAAAACTGGACTGCAGTTGATTGGGAGAAACCAAATTCTATAGTCCTATGTGAACGTGCCTTGTTCATCTAAAAAATTTATAGTTGGGCCATATGACAATCATGCTGTGCTTCGTGAAGCATTTGATTTAGTAAAAAGCAGGCTGTTAGGAGGCCAGGACTATTATTTTCAATGCAAATACGATCAGGAAAAGAAGGCACACAGTGGCACTTACATATTTTAGTGGTGGTGTTGATGAAGGTGTTGTAGTATTCATAACACTTTATTTAAGAGGCAGTAAACAGTATAAAATTCTGCTAGAGACCAAAATATAATTGTGTCCTCTAGGAACACAAGAAATATTTGATGATCATCATCACCATGTTGATGATCCATTTTAAAGACAATAAAATGCCTTCATTTCTGAGCTTCGATCATCTGGTTTTCATTCTTTTTGGAGGTGAAATGCCCTATTGATGCAATAGTTGAAAAGGTGTGTTGTTTCCTACTTCTCTCTTTTCTTATTTTCTCAGCAAGTTAAGTGATTTCATTCCTGATCAGGAAAGGAATGTTAGGATAGATAATGCTAGAAATGATGTCAAACTGACAGATTTTGATTATTTCAAGCTCGGAATGAATTACTTTTAGGACAGAAACCTTTGGCTTTGTTTTGTGACTATTAGACATTTAATACTTTCATTAAGTCAAATTGAGAGTAAGCTTTCAAAAGATAAATAGTAAGAGTTATTTTAAAAATTGTCCTACACATAACTGCTGGGAAAAAAAAAGTATAAAAGTGATGACTGAGAAGAGGAATTTTCTCCCAGAATAGTTTCCACATCATCATTCTATTTTACTTCCATATGGAGTCCGTAAAGAAACCCAGTAAATCCACAAAGCTTTGTGAATGACCTTCAGAAACAGGCAGCACTGAATTGTTAGCAGAGACCAGCCCATAGTTCCTGAAAAGGTGTGAGGAGATGTCCTCCTTTCAATCTACCAT
This sequence comes from Smutsia gigantea, assembly GCA_032199065.1. Classification (NCBI taxonomy): domain Eukaryota; kingdom Metazoa; phylum Chordata; class Mammalia; order Pholidota; family Manidae; genus Smutsia; species Smutsia gigantea. Next base: position 145,410 of record JAVSCE010004419.1, read on the forward strand.
GTAGTCAGTGAGATGTGTATGGAAGTTTTGCAAAAGGTAACAGTCAAAACTGAAGGCAAGATTTCAGTTCCTACGATTGGTAATGAAAATGCAATCTGTAGTCATTTTTCATATGTATCTGTTTTCTCCAAAAGCTGACTTCTATCTCTATTATTGATGTAAATTTGTTAAAAGAGTTCATCTCAAAATGTTCTTCCCATTTAATGAGCTATGATTAAATAGCTTCTATTACTACTTGAGGTCCATTTATACTTATTATCTAATAAGACTTTTTGAATTTAATGTACAACCCCAGTTTGTACTATATAATTGAGAAAATTAATTTTATTAAACTTTCTTATTGTACCCATTACCAAATATTATTAAACTCCTAGCATTTATTTTAATTTTTTCTGATCATTTCAATACATTCAGAATTATAATAAATACTTTTTAAAATTTTGCTATCATTAATGTACAATTACATGAACAACATAATGGTTACTAGACTCCCCCTGTTATCAAGTCCCCACCACATACCCCATTACAGTTACTGTCCATCAATGTAGTAAGATGCTATAGAGTCACTACTTGTCTTCTCCGTGTATACTGCCTTCCCCGTGTCCCCCCTACTACATTATATGTGCTAATCGTAATGCCCCTTTTTCCCCCTTATCCCTCCCTTCCCACCCATTCTCCCCAGTCCCTTTCCCTTTGGTAACTGTTAGTCCATTCTTGGGTTCTGTGAGTCTGCTGCTGTTTTGTTCCTTCAGTTTTTTCTTTGTTCTTATACTTCACAGATGAGTGAAATCATTTGATACTTGTCTTTCTCTGCCTGGCTTATTTCACTGAGCGTAACACCCTCTAGCTCCATCCATGTTGTTGCAAATGGTAGGATTTGTTTTCTTCTTATGGCTGAATAATACTCCATTGTGTATATGTACCACATCTTCTTTATCCATTCATCTACTGATGGACACTTAGGTTGTTTCTTGGCTATTGTAAATAGTGCTGCGATAAACATAGGGGTGCATATGTCTTTTTCAAACTGGGCTGCTGCATTCTTAGGGTAAATTCCTAGGAGTGAGATTCCTGGGTCAAATGGTATTTCTATTTTGAGTTTTTTGAGGAACCTCCATACTACTTTCCACAATGGTTGAACTAGTTTACATTCCCACCAGCAGTGTAGGAGGGTTCCCCTTTCTTCACATCCTTGCCAACATTTGTTGTTGTTTGTCTTTTGGATGTTGGCCATCCTAACTGGTGTGAGGTGATATCTCATTGTGGTTTTAATTTGCATTTCTCTTATGATTAGCAATGTGGAGCATTTTTCATGTGTCTGTTGGCCATCTGAATTTCTTCTTTGGAGAGTGTCTGTTCATCTCCTCTGCCCATTTCTTAATTGGCTTATTTGCTTTTTGTTTGTTGAGGTGCATGAGCTCTTTATATAATTTGGATGTCAACCCCTTATCGGATACGTCATTTATGAATATATTCTCCCATACTGTAGGAAGTCTTTTTGTTCTACTGATGGTGTCCGTTGCTGTACAGAAGCTTTTCAGCTTGATATAGTCCCACTTGTTCATTTTTGCTTTTGTTTCCCTTGCCTGGGGAGATATGTTCATGAAGAAGTTGCTCATGTTTATGTCCAAGAAATTTTTGCCTATGTTTTTTTCCAAGAGTTTTATGGTTTCATGACTTACATTCAGGTCTTTGATCTATTTTGAGTTGACTTTTGTGTATGGGGTTTGATAGTAATCCAGTTTCATTCTCTTACATGTAGCTGCCCAGTTTTGCCAACACCAGCTGTTGAAGAGGCTGTCATTTCCCCAGCATTGTTTATTAATAGATTTCTCAAAAAACATTACTTTTTCATCATGTATGAGTTATTATGAGATTGTGAGAAAATCTATGTGATTATCCTTCAAAGCATGGATCAGAAAGAGATATATTATTGATTATGCTTAGAGAGGAGTTTTAACAGCCCCTTAGTAGGAACTTTTGTGACCAATAAAAATTAAATATGTAAGAAAAGAACTATATCAACTGAAGCTACCCTTTAAAAAAGTGCTGGTGTATTTCAAAAGAAATGTTGGTATTCCCCAAAAGCCTCCATTCTGTCCCTGAGGGCTATACTACATCTTGTAATAGTATAATCAAAAAGCACTGGCATTCTGTTCTTACAACTACATTCAGCTGTGATTAATCCTCTCCATAGTTTATCTGCCTCTCCAGGTATCCTAAAGACTAACTGCAACCAATTGTGTACACTGTCATATGGGAGGATATGTGATTAACTCATTAATGTCATGTTTTAAATCCAGATAACCATGGAGATGTCCTAGTGATCTGGATTTATCAAACTCATGGCTGTGCATAAGTATGTGGCAAAATTATTATAGGAAACTTCAGTAAATTAGTATGTTTGCACTATGCTGTTTCATTTTCTTACTCAACATCTAAAAAATATCCAGAAGGATTGAGAGTAATAAAGATTTGTAATTATGAAGTTGATTTTTAAAAGTCACAATTATGTTTCCAATTAAAATATGATATAACTTTCTTTTTAAAGGGGGAAGTCTTTTTAAAACTTTTGGCTCCATTATTTGGTTTTCTTTAAATCTCCTTAAGTAATTAAAGCAAAACAGCAAGAGCAAGCAAATATAATTGGTATGAATTTCTCTGAAAATGTGAATTTTTTACAAAAAATTCATTACAATTGTGAATCTAGATTGACCTTACCCTTATGCAATAAAGTGATTTTTACCTAATACTGAGTTACATTCCATTTCAGATTTCCTATTTTAAAGGTTATCTCAGATTTCCAAGATGTTAAAACAAGTATTGAGTCATTTTTGTATATGTGATAAAAGTCTTTAAAATTAAAATCATAATCCTAAAGAAACCAAATGCATGAAAAATATGGTCTGACTGTATAACAAAAGGGAGTTGTATAATTCTACTTGAGTGAAATCTTTCATCTTTGATTTACAGGTTAGAGTCCTCTTTAACTAAAACCATATTGTTCCATATCTTTCATATCAAGGCCTTCCCTAAAACCTTGTTTTAATTAAGGTTTCTTTCAGATTTCTGAATAAAAGCATGACAATCTTCACTTATGGCTTTAATATATCCTTTGAGTTAGTTAGGAAAATATATGTAAAGAAACATCAACACTCTCAAAGGCATTGTCAGATATTAAATACTGCAAAGTATCCTACATCAATGTCTTCAGGTGTTTGAGTTATACACTGAAGTAGAATTTTGGGAAGTAGGCAGATAACATACTATATTCAGTAAATTGGTTTTAATCTCAGAAATAAATGTCCTTTATTTTTAGCTTTTGACACTAAGGTTAAAGGTTAAGTTTTTTTTTTCAGATGAAAGCACAACTTCAAGGTCAACTTATTTCAAGGTGACTTCAAATAGGCAATGCCTTCATTAACACATTTCAAAGATCTAGAAAATTCAGTAACATTGTTTAAGCCATATTCACTTTAATGGTTTCACAGCTAACAGAATATATCAGACCAAGCAACTGTTAACCTGGAAAGTAAAAAATAAATGTTCAAAGGTCCTGAGTAATTGGGGGAGATTATGGGTAATCATTAGCTTTTTTGTAAGAAGGAATGATGAAAAGAAAGGAGAAAGGAAATGGTGGAGGGCAGCAAAAGAAAAGTGAGAGAAAAAGTTCTTGATAGATTTGGAACGAATTAAGACCATCTTTGAAAAGTTATTCACTTTTCAAAGACACTGAAAATCTTCCACGGAACATATGCTCAGAGCTACTACCATCATCAGAGCAAGGGATGTATGAGGGGGAAGGGAGACCTCAAACTCCAATACAACTGCAAATCTCCCATGTGTGGAACATGGAAAGGGATGTCAGGGGAGGAGGGTAATTTTTCTCAAAAAACGTGACATAAAATATTGCACCATTGCATACAGTTTGTAAGGTTCCTTTGGCATTTGTACTTGGAGATAATGTGGTTTATGCAATTGAAAAAAGCCTCATCCTAGTTCCTCCATCTTGAACTCTAACTAGCAAGAGTTGAACCATGCGTTAAAACAAAGGCCAAGAAACAAAACAAACAAATAAAAAAGACCCCTTCGATCTGTTGGGAACTGCTATCCATCCATAGCTGAAAGCAAATCCTGTAAACAATTGAAGACTGTCTGACAAAAAATTACCCAGTAACAAACAGATCAGAATGTCAGGAATGAGTATTTCCCAGGTTTTGCCCCCAATTTTGCTGGCTGTCATAAAATCTGTAATTAACAATATCTAATGCTGTATCGGATGTTTCTAGTTCATACTTTGGGCCTTGGAGTAGGTCACCCCAACATATTCAGAGCACACTGGAAGCAGTTTCTTCCAATCGTGGTTTACTGTAACTTTACAATCATAGCAGTTACGTTTAAGGAATCTTTAATGCCCTTTCAAGTCCATCCAAAGAACAAGTGAAGCTGCTGTTCAGAATTTTGTGCCCAGTGTTTATATTCCATAGAATCTGTGCCACCCAGGTAGCAGACAAGACATGTCTGAGGGTGCTGGGTGGGGGGGATACACAATGATGTCACACACAGGAAATATGGTGAGGGGGACTTGGCACTTCACAAGGCTGGCTCCTCTTCCATAGGCTCACCAGCAGTTCTGTAAAAATAAACAGGCAATCAGAATACAGCATAAGAGTACACAATTACATTGTAGATTTTCATGCATAATCAAAGCTGATTTTTCAGTTCTCTCTGATGTTTATTTGTGTTATTCAGTTATCCATAAATAGAGTTTCTTTCCTAGGAAGTATAAACAAATGTCAAGTGGAAAAACATTTTAGATCCAAGCAATCATTTGAAATGTTCCTGTTTATATTAAAACATGTCAAAATATTTTATAAGTCTAGATTCAAAAATGTACATGTTTTGTGTCTAGTACAGTCCAATAATTTATTGAAAAAATTAGCTATGATATTTGATTTTAGAAGCAATGGCAGTGCTTTCCTATGGAACCAGTTTGCTAAGGAGAGCAAAGGACCCAGCTGGCTTCTGGAGGATACTCACCGGGGCACTGGGTCTTGCTTCTGTTCTTTCATAACCGGATTGGCTGCCTGCCGGAGGCATTGCAAATCAAATTCTGAATTTGATTAGCAAATCGCTGCTACAGACCCAACGTTTTTACAAGAAATGCAAGATGGTAGTGTGTAAATAGTTTTTATTTGGCATCACCTGTGGGGTGTTTCTGCTTGGGTAAAACCAAAACCAATTGCTTGAAAATTTATACTTGAAATTTAACCTTAATTTAGCAGCACTCTGAGGGTGTTTCAAGGCAAACTTTTAGAATGATTTTTAATTCTGTCAAAAGGACAAATTGTAGCAGGAATACAAATATATGAATTAGCTGGATTGTTGAAGGAAGAATACTGGGATGTTAAGATGCCTGGCGAACACAGTTTTAAGTCTGAGCTCTGTGATCTGCTAGTGCTGTAACTTCTGTGAAGTCATAGTTTTGGGTGGAAAATGTGAGAAAAAAGATATTCATTGCAGAATTAGTAAAAGCCAAAAAAAGAAACTGACTTGTAAGTAACAAACATTATGAGACAATAATACCTTGGGTTCATCCTTTCCTCATCTAACATATGCATAAAATGGTATGACTGACATATAGGCACAAACTCCCATAGGAAACACGGTATTTGGGGTGATGGTTCTCTCTGGCTAGTGGAATAATAACAGGTAGTAATAGGTGATTTCCATTTTTCTTTTCATATTGTTTATCTGCTTGCCAGTATTCTATAATGAATTACGTTCATATTAGAAAAATTGCTATGTTCTAAACACAGCTGTTGATGAAGACAAGTGAACTATTTAGCTATGCTATTTTACAGTTAATAAGGAAAAAAATCCAAGATTTTTATGCATCTTTAAAGTAGCTGCCATTATAACTTAACATTTTAATCATAGATTTAATATTGAGTGAAAGATTTTTATACCTAGAATGGTAATGAAAAGGTAACATATCCTCTCCAGAATGAAAAATATTCTGTATTCATTATTTAATGTTACCAAAAAAAGAGCTCCAAATAAGTCTATGTGGAATACTAAAAAAAAAAAATCATTTCTTAGGAAGTTATAGCTTGTCCCAGAATGTACTGGATAAGAAGGCTGTGAGAGGGTATTCAAAGTTGCTATATAAGATAAAAGCTATTTAAATGAGTCATGCTTTACAAAAATCTTTTCATGCTAAAATTATCAGCATTCTGAGGAGAAAAATTTTAAATGACAGAAAACTAAGTAGCCAAGCAAATTTATATGTAAACACAAAAATGTATTTACATCTGAGAATATGTGGATAATATAGGTACAGCATCCTTAGACTATATACTCTCATGGAGACTGAATTTTCCTATTCCCCCCCAGCTTTATTGAGCTAGAAATGACATATTACATGTTTTTAAAGTGTACAATGTGGTGATGTGATACAAGAATGTTTATCACAATAACATATCCTTCACCTCCTATAATTATGATTTTTTATTGTTGTCTTTATGGTAAGAACATTATGGCAAGAGGACAATTCTCATAGCAATTTTCACATATATAATACAGTCCTGTTAAATGTAGTCACCTTGCTGTATGTTAGATCCCTGGAATCATTCATCATACTCCTGGAAGTTTGTACCCTTTGACCGACATCACCCCATTTCCCTTACTTCGCAGCCTCTGGTATTTACATTGTTTCTCTGAGTTCAACTATATTTTTGTAGTTTTATTGAGAAATAATTGACATACCTCATTGTATAAGATATACAGCATGATGGTTTAATTTACAAATATTGTGAAATGATTACCACAATAATTTAGTAAACATCCATCATCTCAGATACATAATTCAACATTTTTAGGTTTCACAGGTGAGATCATACAGTATTTATCTCTGTCTGCCTATATCACTTAGCATAATGTTCTCAACGTTCATCTATGTTGAACCTTATTTTTTATGGCTGTATAATTTTCCATTGTAATTATATACCCTTTTATAAAAAACTGTTCATTTATCAATGGGGATGGAAGTTGAGGTTGTTTCCTTGTCTTAGCTATTGTGAATTATGCTGCAATGAACATGAAAATGCAGATATCTCTTCAAGGTAGAGATTTTGTTTCCTCTGGATATATATCACGAAGTGGATAACTGGATCATATTCTACTTTTTATTTCTTGAGAGACCTCCATAGTGTTTTCCATAGTGGCTGCACCAATTTATATTCTTACCTACAGTACACAGGTAATCCCTTTTATTCACATCCTAATATTTGTTATTTCTCTCATTTTGATGCTAGGCATTTTAACAGATGTAAAGTGATGTCTCAATGTTGTTCTGATTTGCATTTACCTTATGATTTTTCATGTACCTGCTTGCCATCACAATGGCTTCTTTAAAAAAATATCTATTCTGGTCCTTTTCCTGTTTTCTAATCAGATTATAATCATTATTATTGTTTTGCCATTGAATTGTACAAATTCCAAATATATTTTGGATATTAACCACTTATCAATATAGAGTTTGCAAATATTATTTCCTATTTCATATGTTGTCTTTTAATTTTGTTGATCATTTCTTGCTGTGCAGAAGTTTTTAGTTTGAATAGTTGCACATGTTTATTTTTGCTTCTGTTGCTTTTTTTTGTTATAACCAAAAAAAAATTATTGCAAAGACCAAATTCAAGGAGAGTTTTCCTGTTTTCTGCTAGGTTTTATAGCTATAGTTTCTACTAGGTTTTATAGTTTGTATAGGTCTAAGACCTTAGCCATTTCTAATTAATTTGTTGAATGGTGAAAAATAGGGGTCCAATTTCATTCTTTTGCATGTGAATATTCAACTTTGCCAACACCATTTATTAAAGAGATTATTGTTTCCCCATTGAGTATTCTTGGATCCCTTGTCAAATATTAGTTGACTGTATATGTGAGGGTTTATTTCTGGGTTCTCAATTCTATTCCATTGGTCCATGTGTCTGTTTTTTTTTTAATATAATTTATTTTATTATCATTAATTTACAATTATATGTGCAATATTATGATTATTAAACTACCCCTTCATCAGGTGCCCCCCCACCAACCCCATTACAGTCACTGTCCATCAGCGTAGTGAGATGCTATAGAATCACTACTTGTCTTCTCTGAGTTGTACTGCCCTCCCCGTGCCCCGCCAACATTACATCTGCTAATCGTAATGCCCCTTTTTCCCTCTTATCCCTCCCTTCCCGCCCATTTTCCCCAGTCCCTTTCCCTTTGGTAACTATTAGTCCGTTCTTGGGTTCTGTGAGTCTGCTGCTGTTTTGTTCCTTCAGTTTTTTTCTTTGTTCTTATACTCCACATATGAGTGAAATCATTTGATACTTGTCTTTTTCGGCTTGGCTTATTTCACTGAGCATAATACCCTCTAGCTCCATCCATGTTGTTGCAAATGGTAGGATTTGTTTTCTTCTTATGGCTGAATAATATTCCATTGTGTATATGTACCACCTCTTCTTTATCCATTCATCTACTGATGGACACTTAGGTTGCTTCCATTTCTTGGCTATTGTAAATAGTGCTGCAATAAACATAGGGGTGCATCTGTCCTTTTCAAATTGGGCTGCTGCATTCTTACAGTAAATTCCTAGGAGTGGAATTCCTTGGTCAAATGGTATTTCTATTTTGAGTTTTTTGAGGAACCTCCATACTGCTTTCCACAACGGTTGAACTAATTTGCAGTCCCACCAGCAGTGTAGGAGGGTTCCCTTTTCTCCACATCCTCGCCAACATTTCTTGTTGTTTGTGTTTTGGATGTTGGCCATCCTCACTGGTGTGAGGTGATATCTCATTGTGGTTTTAATCTGCATTTCTCTGATGATTAGCGATGTGGAGCATCTTTTCATGTGCCTGTTGGCCATCTGAATTTCTTCTTTGGAGAAGTGTCTATTCATGTCCTCTGCCCATTTCTTAATTGGATTATTTGCTTTCTGTTTGTTAAGGTGCATGAGTTCTTTATATATTTTGGATGTCAACCCTTTATCGGATACGTTTTTTATGAATATATTCTCCCATACTGTAGGATGTCTTTTTGTTCTACTGATGGTGTCCTTTGCTGTACAGAAGCTTTTCAGCTTGATATAGTCCCACTTGTTCATTTTTGCTTTTGTTTCCCTTGCCCGGGGAGATATGTTCATGAAGAAGTTGCTCATGTTTATGTCCAAGAGATTTTTGCCTATGTTTTTCTAAGAGTTTTATGGTTTCATGACTTACATTCAGGTCTTTGATCCACCTTGAGTTTACCTTTGTGTATGGGGCTAGACAGCAATCCAGTTTCATTCTCTTACATGTAGCTGTCCAGTTTTTCCAACACCAGCTGCTGAAGAGGCTGTCATCTCCCCATTGTATATCCAAGGCACTTTTATCAAATATTAATTGACTGTATATGTTTGGGTTAATGTTTGGATTTTCTATTCTGTTCCACTGTCTGTGGGTCTGTTTTTGTGCCAATACCAAATTGTCTTGATTACTGTGGCTTTGTAGTAGAGCTTGAAGTCAGGGAGTGTAATTCCCCCTGTTTTATTCCTCCTTCTCAGGATTGCTTTGGCTATTCGGGGTCTTTTGTGGCTCCATATGAATTTTAGAATTATTTGTTCCAGTTCATTGAAGAAAGCTGTTGGTAGTTTGATAGGGATTGCATTGAATCTGTAGATTGCTTTAGGTAGTATAGCCATTTTGACAATATTTATTCTTCCTAGCCAAGAGCATGGGATGCATTTCCATTTGTTAGTGTCTTCTTTAATTTCTCTTAGGAGTGTCTTGTAGTTTTCAGAGTACAAGTCTTTCACTTCCTTTGTTAGGTTTATTCCTAGGTATTTTATTCTTTTTGATGCAATTGTGAATGGAATTGTTTTTCTGATTTCTCTTTCTGTTAGTTCATCGTCAGTGTATAGGAAAGCAACAGATTTCTGTGTGTTAATTTTGTATCCTGCAACGTTGCTGAATTCAGATATTAGTTCTAGTAGTTTTGGAATGGAATCTTTAGGGTTTTTTATGTACAGTATCATGTCATCTGCAAATAGTGACAATTTGACTTCTTCTTTACCAATCTGGATGCCTTGTATGTCTTTGTTTTGTCTGATTGCTGTGGCTAGGACCTCCAGTACTATGTTGAATAACAGTGGAGAGAGTGGGCATCCTTGTCTTGTTCCCGATCTTAGATGAAAAGCTTTCAGCGTCTCGCCGTTAAGTATGATGTTAGCTGTGGGTTTGTCATATATAGCCTTTATGATGTTGAGGTACTTGCCGTCTATACCCATTTTGTTGAGAGTTTTAATCAGGAATGGATGCTGAATTTTGTCAAATGCTTTTTCAGCATCTATGGAGATGATCATGTGGTTTTTGTTCTTCTTTTTGTTGATGTGGTGGATGATGTTGATGGATTTTCGAATGTTGTACCATCCTTGCATCCCTGGGATGAATCCCACTTGATCATGGTGTATGATCCTCTTGATGTATTTTTGAATTCGGTTTGCTAATATTTTTTTGAGTATTTTTGCATCTACGTTCATCAGGGATATTGGTCTGTAATTTTCTTTTTTGGTGAGGTCTTTGCCCGGTTTTGGTATTAGAGTGATGCTGGCTTCATAGAATGAGTTTGGAAGTATTCCCTCCTCTTCTATTTTTTGGAAAACTTTAAGGAGAATGGGTGTTATTTCTTCTCTATATGTCTGGTAGAATTCAGAGGTGAATCCATCAGGCCCAGGGGGTTTTGTTCTTGCGTAGTTTTTTGATTACCAATTCGATTTCGTCGCTGGTGATTGGTCTGTTTAGTTTTTCTGTTTCTTGCTTGGTCAGTCTTGGAAGGTTGTATTTTTCTAAGAAGTTGTCCATTTCTTCTATGTTTTCCAGCTTGTTAGCATATAGATTCTCATAATATTCTCTTATGATTCTTTGTATTTCTGTGGGGTCCGTCGTGATTTTTCCTTTCTCATTTCTGATTGTGTTTATGTGTGTAGATTCTCTTTTTCTCTTAAGGAGTCTGGCTAGGGGTTTATCTATTTTGTTTATTTTTTCAAAGAACCAGCTCTTGGTTTTATCGATTTTTTCTATTGTTTTATTCTTCTCAATTTTATTTATTTCTTCTCTAATCTTTATTATGTCCCTCCTTCTGGTGACTTTGGGCCTCATTTGTTCTTCTTTTTCCAATTTCAGTAATTGTGTCTTTAGACTATTCATTTGGGAATGTTCTTCCTTCTTTAAATAGGCCTGGATTGCAATATACTTTCCTCTTAGAACTGCCTTTGCTGCGTCCCACAGAAGTTGTGGCTTTGTGTTGTTGTTGTCATTAGTCTCCATATATTCTTTGATTTCTGTTTTGATTTGGTCGTTAACCCATTGATTAATTAGGAGAGTGTTGTTAAGTCTCCATGTATTTGTGAGCCTTTTTGATTTCTTTCTAAAATTTATTTCTAGTTTTATACCTTGGTGATCTGAGAAGTTGGTTGGTAGGATTTCAATATTTTTGAAATTACTGAGGTTCTTTTTGTGGCCTAGTATGTGGTCTATTCTGGAAAATGTTCCATGTGCACTTGAGAAGAATGTGTATCCTGTTGCTTTTGGGTGTAGAGTTCTGTAGATGTCTGTTAGGTCCATCTGTTCTAGTGTGTTGTTCAGTGCCTCTGTGTCTTTACTTATTTTCTGTCTGGTTGATCTGTCCTTTGGAGTGAGTGGTGTGTTGAAGTCTCCTAAGATGAATGCATTGCTGTCTATTTCCTCCTTTAATTCTGTTAGTATTTGTCTCACATATGCTGGCGCTCCTGTGTTGGGTGCATATATATTTATAATGGTTATATCTTCTTGTTGGACTGACCCCTTTATCATTATGTAATGTCCTTCTTTATCTCTTGCTACTTTCTTCGTTTTGAAGTCTATTTTGTCTGATACAAGTACTGCAACACCTGCTTTTTTCTCTTTGTTGTTTGCATGAAATATCTTTTTCCATCCCTTCACTTTTAGTCTGTGTATATCTTTGGATTTGAGGTGAGTTTCTTGTAGGCAGCATATAGATGGGTCTTGCTTTTTTATCCATTCTGTTACTCTGTGTCTTTTGATTGGTGCATTCAGTCCATTTACATTTAGGGTGATTATTGATATGTATGTACTTATTGCCATTGCTGGCTTTAGATTCGTGGTTACCAAGGGTTCAAGGGTTGCTTCTTTACTATCTAACAATCTAACTTAACTTTCTGGTTAAGTTATTGTAAACACAGTCTGATGTTTCTTTCTTTCTCTCCCTTCTTATTCCTCCTCCTCCATTCTTTCTATAATAGGTGTTTTATTCTTTGCCTTTAGTTGTTATTTGGATGGTCTGCTTTCTTTGCTATGATTTTTTTTCCCTCTGGTGACATCTTTTTAGCCTTAGGTGTGCTTCCATCTAGAGCAGTCCATTTAAGATATCCTGTAGTGGTGGTTTATGAGAGGCAAACTCTCTCAACTTTCGTTTGTCTGGAAATTGTTTAATCCCTCCATCATATTTAAATGATAATCGTGCTGGATACAATATTCTTGGTTCGAGGCCCTTCTGTTTCATAACGTTAAATATATCATGCCATTCTCTTCTGGCCTGGAAGGTTTCTGTTGAGAAGTCTGATGATAGTCTGATGGGTTTTCCTTTGTAGGTGATCTTTTTTCTCTCTCTAGCTGCCTTTAATACCCTGTCTTTATCTTTGATCTTTGCCATCTTAATTATTATGTGTCTTGCTGTTGTCTTCCTTGGGTCCCTTTATCTCTCTCTGCCTCAGCTGCTCTGTACTCCTGTTCTCTGTTTTCTATTCCATTAACAGTCTCTTGCATCTCATCCATTCTGCTGTTAAGCCCGTCGATCGCTTGTCTGATTTCTGCATTGTCTTTCCTCAGTTCCCTCACTTCCTCCCTCAGCTCTTGCACATTTCTCTGTAGGTCCATCAGCATGGTTATGACTTTTATTCTGAATTCTTTTTCAAGGAGGCTGTGCATTTCCATCCCTTCAGACTCCCTCTCTGGGGTTGTCTGGTTGATTTTGGTCTGAACCATATTCCTCTGTCTTTTCATGGCTGTATAATTTGGTCACTGATAGTTGCCACGTATGTCAGCTGGGCTCTTTTAGACTTTAAAAAGAGAAGAAAAAAAAAAGAGGAAAAAAAAGAAAGAAAGAAAAAAGAAAGAAAAGAAAAAACAAAAACAAAACAAAAAACAAAAGAAACAAAACAAAACAAAATTGCCCACCGGACGTAGATTCTGTGGGAATGCTCTAGGTGGCGCTATTGCCCCACTATTCCACAGCTGTGAGTGTGCCACTCCGCAGGGCCCTTTATCGCTCTGGCTGGGGTGGGAACGAATAGGAGGCTGTTGATCTCAGTGAGAAGTGTTAAGTATGGCTACACTTTCTCAGTCCCCAGCTAAGGCGTCTGAAACTCCCCAGGACTCCCAGCCTGCTGGGCTGAGTGTGCTGGGGCAATCCGGCTCCTCCGCTGGGCTCCTGTCTCTTTAAGACCGCTGAAGAAAGCACGCACTTTTTTTTTCTTTCCTTCCCGGGAGCCGGCTGCAAGCACCATGGTGCGTTCCCCGCTCAGATCCTGCCGCTCTGTCTCTCCAATCTCCGCTGCACTGCGCAATGTGGGTCAGCGCTCCCCGCGCAGATCACTGGGGCTGGCTACTTCGCGGGGTGTACTTCCACTCCCTCCCGGCTCTGAATCCTCTCCTCCCGCCGGTGCGCTGGGGTGGGGGAGGGCTCGGGTCCCGCCGGGTCGTGGCTCCGTGTCTTACCCGCCTCTTAGGGTGCCGAGTCCTCTCGGGTGTAGCTGCACGCTGTGCGCTTTCCTGTGTATTCTTGTCTCTCTTCTAGGAATAGATGTATTTGCTGTGTTTTCGTAGATAAATATAGTGTTGGGAGGAGATTTCTGCCGCCCTGCTCATACCGCCATCTTCCCGGAAGTCCCCCCATGTGTCTGTTTTTATGCCAGTGCCATTTTTTTATTAGTATAGCTCTGTAACATAGTTTTACTCTGCTTTTTTCTTTCTTAAGATTGCTAAAGCTACTTAGGGTCTTTTGCAGTGTTACATATAAATTTTAGGATTTTTTTTTCAATTTCTGTGAAAAATGTCATTTGAAATTTGATAGGGATTGCATTGAATCTATAGACTTTGGGTAGTATCAGTATTTTAACAATATTAACTCTTCTGATCCATGAACATGGAACATCTTCCAATTATTTGTGTCTTCTTCAATTTCTTTCATCAGAATCTTAAGTTTTTGATGCATAGATTTTATTTTGTATCCTAAAACTTTACTGAATGTGTTTATTGCCTTTAATAGTTTTTTTGTGAAGTCTCTAGGACTTTTTTTATGTACAAGATCATGTCATCAGTAAATAGAGACAATTTTACTTCTTTCTTAATTTGGATTCCTTTTATTTCTTTTTCTTGCCTAACTGCTCTGGCTAGGATATCCAATACTATGTTGAACAAATGTGGTGAGAGAGGGCACCCTTGTCTTGTTTCTGATTTTAGAAGGAAAGTTTTCAACCTTTTACTGTTGAGTATGACATTAGGTGTGGGTTTGTCATATATGGCCTTTATTACGTTGGAGTACATTTCTTCTATATCCAATTTGTTGAGAATTGTTATTATGAAAGGATTTGAATTTTGTCAATTGTTTATTCTGCATCTATTGAAAGGAATATATGATTTTTATTTTTCATTCTATTAATGTGGGTAACACATTATCTGATCTGTGTATGTTGAACCATCCTTTTATCCCAGGGGTAAATCCCACTTGATCATGGTGTATGATCCTTTTAATGTGCTGTTGAAATTGGTTTGCTAGTATTTTGTTGAGGATTTTTGCATCTTGTTCATCAGGGATGTTGGCCTATAGTTTTCTTTTCTTGTAATATCTAGCTTTATCCTGTAGTATCAGGATAATGTTGGCTACACAAAATGAGTTTGCAAGTGTTTCATTCTCTTCAACTTTTTGGATGAGCTTCAGAAGGACTGGTGTTAATTCTCTTTTAAGTGTTTGGAATAATCACTAGTGAAACCATTTGGAACTGGGATTTTCTTCACTGGGAAGTCTGTGATTACTGGTTTGATCTCAGTTGATTCAGATTTTTCTGTTTCTTCATGATTCAGTCTTGGTAGGTTGTATATTTCTAGGAATTTATCCATTTCTTGTGGGTTGTTCAATTTGTTGGCATGTAAGTGTTCATAGTAGTCTCTTTTATGACACTTTGTATCAGCTGTAATGTTTCATCTCTCTTTTATAATTTTATTTATGTGAGTCTTTTCTCTTTTTCTCTTGGTTAGTCTAGCCAAAGGTTTGTCAATTTTTGTATCTTTACAAAAAACAACTCAGTTTTATTGATATTTTCTATTTTCTATTTCATTTATTTCTGCTCTGACTTTTGCTATCTCCTTTCTTATGCTAACTTTGGGCTTAGTTTGTTCTCTGAGTTCCTTAAGGTGTAAAGTTAGGTTTTCTATTTGAGAACTTCCTTTTTTATGTAGGAATTTATTGCTATATATTTGCCTCATAGCACTGATTTTGCAGCATTCTGTAAATTTTGTTACTTTGTATTTCCATTTTTGTTTCAAGATTTTTTAAAAATTTTAATTTGATTTCATCCTTTTTCTATTAGTTGTTCAGGATTGTGTTGTTTTATTTCCACATATTTGTGAAATTTCCAGTTTTCCTTTAGTTTTGATTTCTATTTTCACACCAACTTAGTATGAATTCAATCTTTTTAAATTTTCTAAGAATTTTTTGGGGCTCTAATATATGACCTATCCTGGAGAATATTCCATGTGCACTTAAGAGGAATGCATATTTTCCTGCTGTTGAATAGAATGCTCTTTATATGTCTGTTAGGTCCATTTGGGCTAAAATATAAAGTTCAATGTTTTCTTATTGATTTTCTGCCTGGATGATCCACTGTAGAAAGTGGCATAGTAAAGTCCCCTATTATTATTGTACTGTTGTCTATTACTCTCTTCAGATCTGTTAGTATTTGCTTAATATATTTAGGTGCTCTGATGTTGGATGCATATATACTTACAAATGTTGCATCCTTTCAAGAATTGATATAATTATCTTCTTTGTCTCTTGTTACAGTTTTAGACTTAAAGTCTACTTTTCCTGATAGAGTTACCCCTGCTTTATTTTGGTTTCCATTTACAAGAAATATCTTTTTCCATCCCTTTCAGCCTATGTGTGTCCTTAAAACTAAAGTGAATCTTTTGTAGGCAGTATATAGTTTTTTTTTAATCTATTCCGCCACTCTATGACTTTTGATTGGAAAATCTAATCCACTTACATCTAAAATAATTGAGTGTTAAGGACTTATTATTGCATCTTGTTAATTGTTTTCTGGCTGCTTTTTAGTTCCTCATTCCTTTCTTCCTCTCTTGATGTCTTCATTTTGAATTGATGATCTTCCATAGTGGTATACTTTAATTCCCTTTCCTTTATCTTGTGTGTCCATTATAGGCTTTTGTTTGTGGTTATCCTGAGGCTTACTCAAAACATCTTATAAGAGTTTGTTTTAATCTGTAACAACTTAGATCACATGCGAAACTACCCTTTTACTATACACCCTAAATTTTTTTTAGATGTCAATTTACATCTTTTTATACTATGTACCAATTAAAATATTGTAGGTAGAGCTCGTAATATTTTTGTGTTTTAACCTTTATCCAAAAGTTAAGTGATTAATACACCATCATATTACGGTATTAGAGTATTTTGTATCTGACTATATACTTACCATTACTAGCAAATGGTGTATTTTCATATTACTAATTATCACCCTTTCTTTTCAACTTAAAGAACTCCTTTCAGCATTTCTTGTAATGCAGGTCTTACGTGATGAACTACTTCAGCTTTTGTTTGTTTAGGAAAATCTTCATCTCACCCTCACCTATGAAGGACAAATTTGCCCAGTAGTCTTCTGGTTGGCAGTTTTTTTGTTTCAGCACTTTGAATATATGATCCCATTCTCTCCTGTTCTGCAAGGTTTCTGTTTAGAAATCCACTGATAGATTTTATGAAAGTTCCTTTGTATGAGAGAATTTTTTTGTCTTGCTTCTTTAAAAAGTCTCCCTATGTCTTTGATTTTACAGTTTTATTGCAATGTCTCTTAGAGAAGATAATTTTGGATTGAAACTTTGGGCTAACATATTAGCTTTGTAAAGTTGGGTGTCCAAACCTCTCTTCAGGTTTGGGAAGTTCAGCCATTATATTACCTTATATAAGCTTTCTGCACTTTTCTTCCTCTTTTCCCTTCTAGGACTCCAATAATTCATAGATTATTTATCTTAATGGTGTCCTGTAAGTCCCATAGGCTTTATTCATTCCTTTTCATTCTTTACTCTTTTTACTCCTCTGGGTAATTTCAAATGGTCTGTCTTTGAGGTCATTGATTCATTCTTTTGCTTGTCCAGCCTGAATTTGAGCTCTCTATTGAATACTTCAGTTCAGCTATTATATTCTTCAGCTCCAAAATTTCTGCTTGGTTCTTTATGTTTTGTATATCTTCGTTGAACTTCTTATTTTTTTCTTGTTTTCCTGATTTTTGTTAAATTGCTTACCTGTTTTCTAAGCACCTCTTAAGCACCTTTAGAACAATTATTTCTAATTCCTTTTCAGGCAACTCATGTATCTCCATTTCTTTGGGGTCCCTGGGGGTCTGCCGTGTTCCTCTGGTGATGACAGATTTTCCTGACTCTTCATGATCCCTGTGGCTTTAGGACTGGGGAAGGGGGATATGAGGTCTCCTTGGCTCAGGCCTCTCATGTCCACAACACTGACAACCGTGTGAGCCTTGGTGAATACTGTTGGGCATCTGGAGAGACTGAAAGGGCTTCTAGAGTCCTTAGCATCTTCTTCAGGTAGAGCAGTTAGGGGCCAGGACAGGCCACTGTGGTGATTTGGCCCAGTGGTACACAGCCCTGGCTGCAGAGGCTGGCTGCACGTGCCTGTGTAGTGGCTGAGGCCAATTACAGGAGTACCTATAGTGGCAAGGGCTGGGGGCAGCAGTAAGGCTGGGGCCAACTTTAGATACAATATTAGTTGCAGAGGCAGTGGCTCTTGGCATGTGCTCCTGTGACTGAAAGATCTTCCATCAGGTCAACAGCAGTTGAAGTGAGTGTGGGAACAAAGGCTGGCAGGGTGCAAGTGCACAGCTGGAGTCAGGGCCAGATGAGGGCCCATAAGCAGCTTTGGGAGCCTTGGATGTTCAGGTGCATTCTCATACATAAAGGGTCTCACCATGGGTGTGAGGATGGCAGTAGGGGCTAGTGATGTAAGTTGGGCAAAGTGTGTACAGGTTTACAGCTGGAGGGACCTGCTGCAAGGTGAGCTCAGCAGTTCAGGCCAGTGACAGGAGATAGGGCTGAATCCTGGCCCACAGGCAGTTCTGGGGGTCTTTGCTGTCTTCCATGGACTTCCACAGTGCAGGGTCTTACCACAGGGTGCACACATAGCAATGGAGGCTAGTGATGGGAGTCCGGCCAGTGACATGCAGGTGTGTAGCTAGAGGGGCTAGCCCTGAGTGTGTGTATGGTGGCGGGGGTCAGCTGCATGGCCTAGGTTGGTGTCTTGCACTCACACAGCCAAAGAGGTTGGGGTTGGCTGCCCAAATCGATCCCAGGCTGTGGGGTCCAGGGGAGAGGAAGAGGGAGGGGGTGGGTAGGGACTCAGGCATCTGGCAACTATGATGAGAAAATATGTTGGGAAAAAGCCTCAGTGACACGATCTGAGGGCATCCAAGGTGGTTGTATTGTCCATTCAGTAGGAAAAGCTGCGGGGAGCAGGTCACTGAGACCCATAGTCACTCTCACCACGTGGCTGATATTGGTCGCCCTTGCCCTTCTTCCTTGTTTCTAGCCATCCCTGTATGTCTCAACTTTGCCAGTGTCTGGATGGGTGAAACCGAAGTGGATCTCTCCCGCAGTGTTCTGAAAGGCTGGGGATGTTGGTTGCTCACCCTTCTTTCCCTTTTCCAATGATAGGAATTCTTTCTAACTGGGAAGTTCTCTCTTGGTGCTGAGCAATGCCAGCCTGAATGATGGGATTATACAGGCAAAATGAAGCTGCTCTTCCTACCCTTTTGTGTGGTTATTTTTAGGGATTTTTGTTCCACTGTTTTGCTGAAGTTGTTTAGGTATACTCCTGGGCTCTCCTACAGATGATTTTGTTCATGGATAGCTGTCTAATTATTGATCTTTGTTGGGAGACAGAGGTTTAGGTCTTCTGTCCTGCCTCCTAGGTGTCATCACTTCCCTTTCTGAATTTTCCTATTGGTAACCCAAAGCCACAGCAAGATGATCTTTTCCCTCACATGCAGGACTCAGCTGTGTTTGGAATTTCAGAGACTGGTTTGGAGAGAAAATGTCCCAGGGGTCATAGATGTAAGGAACGTGTATCTCCCTGGTGGAGGATCTGTGCATTCTCCAGATGCATACACGTCCAGCCCAGGCTCTGAGGATGCAAGCAAGGTGTCGGCAGTGCAACCCATTCACTGACAAAAATGGAACCTCTTCTGTTGAAACATGGGAATTTTCAGATACAGTATAAAGCTTTCTTATCAAATGCTTCTTTTCCCTTCCCTCCTTTCAAAATCATTTCATACTAACCACTTTTTTGAAAATAGCCCATTTACTGCTCCTGACCTGCACTGAATCAAATATACAAATATATAACCAGCCAATTCTCTCTATGCCTTGCAGCATAGAAGCAGTGTTAGTTGTGTAGCAAGTTGGAAAATATCCTTGATTTCAAGGTAGCTACCCTGTGTTCAAGCCACAGCTCTTTGACCTTCTAAAATTTAACACTGAGCTAGTCAGTTGTCTCTAGATTTTCAAAATTCTGTTTAAAATGGAAGAATATTCTCTGACCTGTCCTCAGGGTTGTGAGAACCCAATGAGTAATTTAAGAGAACATACTTTATACCCTGGATAGTGTTAAACAATTACAGAATGACTGTATTATTTATATCTTCCATTGGACAGTTTATAGTATATTTCTTCTCATATCTATAATTCTCAGTGGGGGTGGTGTTATCTTTACTTAATCTCTGTTCCTATAGGACCATTTTATATGCCATTTTTTTAAAAGATGATTTTCTAAAGAAATCATCTTCATGGAGCATTTAGAAAGTAAACTGGTGAGGAGCAACTCTTTAATGGCTATTTTCTGGTGAAAGAGTGAAATGTGATGCTCTGGAAGTGTGGGGGCTCCCCACTTCCATCACCTAGGGCCCATACCAAGTTTACTTTGATTAACAAAAACAGGTGTGGAAAGGGATCGGGAAAGGAAGAGATGTAATCTTTAAATATCTGAATTTAATTCCACTGACAATTAGATGAGAAGAAGACACAGTAAGGTCAAGAATAGGTATAAAATAAAACCTCCATACATAAATTTTATATAATAGTTTAACTCATTGAAAGACATAAACTTCTAGTATAACAAGCTAACTTCACATTGAATGTTGAGGATTCTGTCAATGAAGGACAAAAATTTCATGTATTAAGGTAAGGATCAGTTTGGTCCAGCAATTAATACTTTAATTAATAATTTAGTTAATAATTAATATATAAAGATCATTTACAAAAATAACAGAAAGGAAGGAATTTAACTTGAGCTAAGATATGGCATAAAATAAAAATTTTCTATTTTCCCTTAAATGGATACCTCATTTCCTATGTGTTTTTGAAACAGTATTTAATTATATAAATGTAAATTATTTACTAAAACACATTTTCTCTGGTTTTACTCCTTTAGTTTAATCCCTATATCTTACTTCCTCCTTTCCTAGACAGGAAACCTAATGCCTTTACGTACATTATTTTGTCCATAAGGTGTTTTTCAAGCTATCTATTACTGTTTTGTGGGTATCTATTTTTACTTCATGTATTTTAAAATTTTCATATACACATGTATCGTTTCTGCTGCTGACTCCCTCACTCCGTACTCTGTTCATTAGATCCATCCACAGTTATCTTTATCTGGTCTGTGGCTGCCAAGTTCTGCACAGCATCTCCATGGCGTACACTCACCACATCTTCCTTCGTTATCCCAATAATGAGCGCCCGATTTGACTCCCGCTCTCTGAGCACCATGAATAAAGCTTTAGTGAAATTCCTAGTACACGGACTTTAATGACCCAAGATGAGGATGTCTTTAGTATATATTCCCAGGAACAGGATGACTATGTCATAATGTTTTCTGTAATACTAAATGGTAGTAAATATCTTTCCAGCATGGCTGCCTTAGTGTATCTTCCCACAGCTGTGAGGCTCCAAAGCCCCACATGTCCACCAATACCGGCACTGGAGAGCTTAATGAGTTTTTCATCAACTCAGGAAATTATTACTGAGTGTCTATTCCACATCTGATTGTTCTAGATTCTTGAAGTATAGTGGACATATGAGAAAGTGTAACAGAGGGACCTGATCTAATTTTAGGATTGATAGTTAATGTTCTCTAAGAAGAGGAAGTAATATTTGATCTGAGATCTAAAGTTTAAGTGGAAGAGAATGGGGAGGCTAGTGAGAGTCAATGGGAGGAGAAGGAAGACACGATAACTATTCCAAACAGAGGGGAGCGTATGTGCCAAGAAGGCCTTATGTGGAGAAGAATATAGCTCTTTGGAGAGAAAATATGAAACCATAATGAGATATCATTACACACCCACTAGAAATGCCAAAATTGTAAAGACTGATTATACAAAGTGTAAGTAAGGATATGAAGCAATTGGAACTGTCATTCATTGTTAGTGGGAATGAAAAATGGCACAGTCATTTTGGAAACCAGTTTGGAAGTTTCTTACAGTAAAAGATATGACTTCCCTATAACTTGGTAATTTCACTTCTAGGTAGATATCAAAGAAAGAAAACTGAGTTGCTTGTGCTTGTAAAATAAAAATTTGTACAAAAATTTCACAGAAACTTAGGTTCCTCAAAAAGTTAAAAATGGAACTACTATACGATCCAGCAATTCCACTTCTGGGTATTTATTGAAGGAAATGAAAACACTAACTCAAAAAGATGTATGCAGCTCCATGTTCACTGCAGCATTATTTACAATAACCAAGACATGGAAGCCACCTAAATGCCCATCAATTGGTAAGTGGATAAAGAAAATGTGGTACAATGGAATGTTACTCAGCCAAAAAAATAAATCTTGCCATTTGTAACAACACAGATGGACCTTGAGGGCATTATGTTAAGTGAAATAAATCAGACAGGGAAAGACAAATATCATACGATCTCATTTATTTGTGAAATCTTAAAAAATACCTAAACTTATAGATATGGAGAACAGATTGACAGAGGTGGGTATGAGGAAGGAAAGATGGGGACTGAGAAAAATGGCTGAAGGTGTTCAAAAGGTACAAACTTACTTATTTTTTAAGTCCTGGGGATGTAATGCATAACATGGTGACTATAGTTAAAATACTGCATTACCTTTTTGAAAGTTAAGAGAGTAAATCTTAAAAAGTTCTCAACATGAGAAAAAATAGTTTACAACAGTGTGCCATGATGGATATTAACTAGACTCACTGTGATCATTTCATAATATATACAAATATTGAATTGTTATATTGTACACCTGAAGTAATATGTTACATGTTCATATGTCTCAATAAAAAAATCAGAAAAATAAATTAACAGCTCAAATGGGAAATAAGCCAAACACCCATCCACAGGTACATGGATAAACAAATCAGGGTGTGTTTATACACAAAATAAAAATGAACAAATTACTAATTGGATAGATCTCAAAACCATTATGCTTAGTGGAGTAAATGAAGCCACAAAAGAAGCAGTATGTATTGCATGGTTCTCTTTAAAGGAAATTCAAGAACTGGTAAAACCAATCCACAGTGTGAAAACAACAAACAAAAGGAGTTACCACTGGAAGGAGTGGCATTGACTAAGAAGAGGCATAACTTCTAGGTGATGAAAATGTTCTCAGTCTTGTTTTGGGTGGTGTTTATATGAGTATGGAATAAATAAAAATCTTCTGTGCATATTATTATATGCAAGTATACCTTGGTTTAAAAAAAATGAAACAAGGTCCTAGTTGGAACCCAAATCAGAAAATAAAGAGAAAAACTGCCAGAAATAAGACATAAAATGAAGGTGAGGGTCTGATCATGCAGGGCTTATGGGTCCTTTTAAGAATGATGGTCTTTATGCTGATGGAAATGGAACGGCATTGAATGGTTTCAAGCAGAAGCATCGCAGGATTTGCTCTCCAGTTGTTTTTTGTTTGGTCTTAAGAGCTCCCTCATTTCTGTATAGAAAATGAATTAGGAAGGAGGCAAAAATGGATATTGAAACTAGTAAGGAAATTATTGTATAAGAGTTTGGATAAGAGATGAAGGTACTTTTCGGCTGCCTGTTCACAGGAGCAGCTAAAAAATTATAGATGGCTTGCTCGGTATCTTCCACCCTGTGTCAGTCATTTACTCCCCAGTTCTTGACCTGTGTTAGGTCTTTTATTCTGCAGCTCAATCTATCAAATGACTTGTCATTTATTATAGTTGTTTTTTTATATCTGATCCTGTGGGAGGAAGAATAGCAGCCCCCAAAGCTGTCCACATCCTCATTCCTGGGAGCAAAATTGCCTTTGTCAACATGATTAAATTAAGGACTCTGAGAGGGAGAAATTATCCTAAATTATTCTGATGGGTCTAATCTCATCATATAGAACATGCCATCCCGAAACAGCAGAATGCACATTCTTTTAAAGTGCACATAGGACATTCTCCAGGAGGATCACATGTTAGACCACAAAACAAGTCTCAGTAAATTCAAGAAGACTGAAATCATATCAAGCATCTTTTCCAACAACAGTGGAATGAAACTGGAAATATATTTCAAGAAAAGAAACTGGAAAGAAACAAGCCTGTGGAGCCTCAACAACATGCACTACACAACCAATGGGTCAGTGAAGAAATCAAAGGAAATTAAAAAAACACCTGGAGACCAATGAAGACAGAGACACAATGGCTCAAAATCTATGGGATGCAGCATAAGCAGTCCTAAGAGGGAAGTTTGTAATGAGACAGGTGTACTTCAAGAAACAAGGAAAACCTCAAACAATCTAAACTAACACCTAAAGGAACTAGAAAAAGAAGAACAAAGCCCAAAATTAGAAGGAAGGAAATAATAAAAATCAGAGTGGAAATAACCAGAGACCAAAAAAAAACAAAAGAAAAAAAAATCAATGAAACTAAGAATGTTTCTTTAATCATATGAGTCTTTAAAAGCAGAGAATCTTTCCTGGCTTGTAAACCAGTTTTCCCAGCTTTTCCCTTCAGTCCGAGAGAGATGTGATGAGTGAAGAAAGGTCAGAGAGATGTAAAGTGGCTGGCTTTGACCAGAGAGGAAGGGGTTCATGAGCCAAGGAATGCAGGCAGCCTCTAGAAGCTGGAAAAGGCAAAGAAACAGATCCTCTCCTAAAGCCTCTAGAGAGAAACCAGGCCCTGCCAACTTCTTGATTTTATCCCAGAGCCCTGTGTCAGCTTTCTGTCATTTTTTGTCACTTTAAGCCACTAAGTTTACAGTATTTTTTAAAGATAGCAACAGAAAATGAATATAATCTCCAACTATGCGACATTTTGAGGACTGCTAAGGAGCTTTGTGACCTTGGCTTTCCACACATTGTCTGACACATAGGAAATAGTCAGAAAGCACTGAAAGAATGAATGAACTGGGTGTTCTCTCGGCTCATTCTGCAGATTGGAGGCTGATCCTATAATCTGTCAGCATTACCTCCCAGATTTTTCCCCACTGAAGACAATTCTTTTCTGTACTCAAACAGACATTCTGCCTCCCCCTAACCTTTTATGTTTCTTCAGTTGATCCATTTATGGTATAAGTGCTATGAATTCTGTTTAGCTGACATATCTGAAAATGAACATTTGTTCTTTAGTACTGTAAAAGAAAATAAATGTAAAATATACATTTTGAAAACTTTAAAGAAAGTGTAAAAACATTTGTTCCTTCAGAATTTAGCACATAGAGATGAGATATTAGTAAACAGAGAGATGAGAAGAGATGAGAACACTACAAAACAGGTTGTAATTTTAACAATGATTTTTTTCTTCTGTCTTTGTATCCATCCATCCAGCATTTGTTTAATCTACACTGTATTGGGCATTGTGGAAGTTCTTAAGTCAGCTAACTACAGATTAGTTAACTGAATCAATTTATTGGTTAGTGATTATTTGTCAATCTCTTGTTTTTAATAATTACATTACTGATTTAACCTATGAATAGTTAAACATACAGATGCCCAGGTACAGCCTCTATATTCTAACATTATAGATCACTAGATGATGAGCAATGTATCAAGGGAGGAAAAAATACAGCAAATTAAGGAAGAAGAAAAATGATAGATAATAAAAACCAACTTTTATTGAGTACTATGTGTCATGCATTACGTGAAGGTCTTAAGTTGTATTATCTCATTTCATCCTCAAAACCCTATGAAATTTTCCTTTCGTTTGAAAAACAAGGGAAATAAATCCCAGAAAGATAAGTTTCTTTCCTCTGATCACACAATTATTAATTTGGAGATGGGATTTGAACCTATGCAAGCTGATTCTAGGGTCATGCTCTAATCTTTCTCTGTCTTGGTAAGAAGATAGGAGTGAAGGAGCGGAGAGGAAGACAAGAGGATGGGAAGCTAAAGTTATCATGCATCTCATTTAATTTATGTTTTTTTCCAACTGTGTTCATTTTTCCATATTAAATACTTCTTTATGAGGAATTCAGAGTGGAACCTTGAATACATAATTGGGCACTAATATTCTAAGTCAGATAAAGAAGGGACAGACTGTTTCCTTTTCCCAGGAGCATCCAATCTCAGTCCACTTTTCAACTAAGGCTTTGCTGACACTGGATGAAAATTAAGAATAAAATTTATATTGGAATATTTGCCTGGTTAGGTAAACAAGTGCTCAAAATAATTTCATCATTGAGAAAAATTAGAAACCTGCATAATCTGTGCAACATTTAGCTTCTAGAAGCCTTGGAGACACAACCCCAGAGGACAGAAAACAGAGTTGTACTTCTAAACACATTAGACATAAATATGTATTTAATTGTGGTCTATATTTCTATATAAGTATTCAGAAATAGGAGAATGGGGTTGTCAATATCCTTAGCCCTACCAATAGAGCATTCAAAACTAAGACAGAGGATATCTGGGGTTTTCCAGTTTATTATTATGCTTTCTAATACTCATGAATAATATAGTTACTCAAAAACCAAAATAGCCAGACTTGGAATCATATATTTTCTCATGCTTCTGTATTATATAGTGACTTGAAACTCATTCATGAGAAAATTTGCCAAAAGTTGAACATGAAACGATTAAACAAAAACCAGACAAGACTGTATTAAGAAAATCTAACATGATTCACACTATAAGCAACAGGTCAAACTGACATTTGAAAATCAGTTTTTATTTTGATTAAAAAGAAGAGAGAGACAGTCAGGAATTCTGGAGTGTAAACGTATTCCCAATAACAATATTTGATCATCCTGAAGTCTTGGTTGCCAAAGAGAACTTTTTATTTTTTTTAGCAGAGTCTGAATTGGTATCCAAGAATAAACCTGAATACTGCAGTGACTTTTCAAAGCAGAAGCATTTGAAACAGATATCCAACCACTGTAAACTATAATCTTTTAAAGGTACAGTCTCCTAGCAAACAAGAAAAAACCTAAGATCACAGTTCTTTCTTCCAAATGATAAGCTCTATGTGACCAGGCCTATTTCTTTAATATTCTTTGAACATAATATTCTTTGCAC
>JAVSCE010004420.1:0-68731 GCA_032199065.1 Smutsia gigantea
CAACATTTGTTGTTCTTAGTCTTTTGGATGCTGGTCATCCTTACTGGTGTGAGGTGATATCTCATTGTGGTTTTAATTTGCATTTCCCTGATCATTAGTGATGTGGAGCATCTTTTCATGTGTCTGTTGGCCATCTGAATTTCTTCTTTGGAGAACTGTCTCTTTATATCCTCTGCCTATTTTTTAATTGGGTTATTTGCTTTTTGGGTGTTGAGGCATGTAAGTTCTTTATATATTTTGGATGTTAACCCCTTGTTGGATATATAATTTACAAATATATTCTCACATACTGTAGGATGCCTTTTTGTTCTGTTGATGGTGTCCTTTGCGATATAGAAACTTTTTAGTTTGATGTAGTCCCATGAGTTCATTTTTGCTATTGTTTCCCTCCCCCGGGGAGATATGTTCATGAAGAAGTTGCTCATGTTTATGTTCAAGAGATTTTTCACTACTTTTGTTCAAAGAGTTTTTTGGTTTCATGACTTGCATTCACGTCTTTGATCCATTTCGAGTTTACTTTTGTGTATAGGCTTAGACAATAATCCAGTTTCATTCTCTTACATGTAGCTATCCAGTTTTGCCAACACCAGCTGTTGAAGAGGCTGTCATTTCCCCATTGTATATCAATGGCTCCTTTATCGTATATTAATCATATATGCTTGGGTTTATATCTGGGCTCTCTAGTCTAGTCCATTGGTCTATGGGTCTGTTCCTTTGCCAGTACCAAATTGTCTTGATTACTGTCGCTTTGTAATAGAGCTTGAAGTCAGGGAGAGTAATTTTCCCCCAACTTTATTCTTCTTTCTCAGGATTGCTTTGGCTATTTGTGGTCTTTTTTGGTTCCATATGAATTTTAGAACTATTTGCTCTAGTTCATTGAAGAATGCTGTTTGTATTTTAATAGGGATTGCATTGAATCTGTAGATTGTTTTAGGCAGGATGGCCATTTTGACAATATTAATTCTTCCTATTCATGAGCACAGGATAAGTTTCTATTTATTGGTATCTTCTTTAATTTCTCTCATGAGTGTCTTGTAATTTTTGGAGTATATGTCTTTCAATTCCTTGGTTAGTTTTATTCCAAGGTATTTTATTCTTTCTGATGCAACTGTGATGCATTTGTTTTCCTGATTTCTCTCTCTTCTAGTTCGTTGTTAGTGTATAGGAATTCAACAGATTTCTGTGTATTAATTTTGTACCCCACAACTTTGCCGAATTCAGATATTAGATGTAGTAGTTTTGGAGTGGATTCCTTAGGGTTTTTTTATTCACGATATCATGTCATCTGCAAACAGGGATAGTTTAACTTCTTCCTTGCCAATCTGGACGCCTTTCTTTCTTTGTGTTGTCTCATTACTTTAGCTAGGACTTCCAGTACTATGTTGAATAGAAGTGGGGGAGTGGGAATCTTTGTTTTGTTCCGGATCTTAAAGGAAAAGCTTTCAGCTTCTCGCTGTTAAGTATAATGTTGGCTGTGGGTTTGTCATATATATGGCCTTTATTATTTTGAGGTACTTGCTCTCTATACCCATTTTATTGACAGTTTTTATCATGAATGCATGTTGAATTTTGTCAAAAGCTTTTTCAGCATCTATGGACATGATCATGTAGTTTTTGTCCTTCTTTTTGTTGATGTGGTGGATGATGTTGATGGATTTTCGAATGTTGTACCATCCTTGCATCCCTGGAATAAATCCTACTTGATCAAGATGGATGATCTTTTTTATGTATTTTTGAATTCAGTATGCTAATATTTTATTGAGTATTTTTGCATCTATGTTCATCAGGGATATTGGTCTGTAATTTTCTTTTTTGTGGTGTCTTTGCGTGGTTTTGGTATTAGAGTGATGTTGGCCTCATAGAATGTGTTTGGCAGTATTCCCTCCTCTTCTACTTTTTGGAAAACTTTAAGGAGGGTGGATATTAGGTTTTCACTAAATGTTTATTAAAATTCAGCAGTGAACCCATCTGGTCCAGGTATTTTGTTCTTAGGGAGGTTTTTGATTACCAGTTCAATTTTGTTGCTGGTGCTTGGTCTATTCAGATTTTCTGTTTCTTCCTGGGTCAGCCTTGGAAGGTTGTATTTTTCTAGAAAGTTTTCCATTTCTTCTAGTTTATCCAGTTTGTTAGCATATAAAGTGTTCATAGTATTCTTTCATAATTCTTTGTATTTCTGTGGTGTCAATAGTGATTTTTCCTTTCTCATTTTTGATTCTGTTTATGTGAGTAGACTCTATTTTTCTTGATAAGTCTGACTAGGTGTTTATCCATTTTCTTTATTTTTTTCAATTTTATTTATTTCTGCTTTAATCTTATTTTGTCCCTCCTTCTACCGACTTTGGTCCTCATTTGTTCTTGCTTTTCTAGTTTCATTAAGTATAAGTTTAGACTGTTCATTTGTTATTGTTCTTTTTTCCCGATGTTGGCTTGTACTGCAGTATATTTCCCTCGTAGGATAGCCTTCACTGTGTCTCAGAGACTTTACAGTGTTGAATTGTTGTCATTTTTCTCCATGTATTGCTTCATCTCTGTTTTTGTTTGGTCATTGATCCCTTGGTTATTTAGGAGCATGTTGTGAAGCCTCCATGTGTTGGTGGGCTTTTTCATTTTCTTTGAGTAATTTATTTCTAGGTTCATATCTTTTTGACTGAGAAACTGGTTGGTACAATTTCAGTCTTTGTATTTACTGAGGTTCTTTTTGTGGCCTTGTAAATTATCTATTCTTGTAAATGTTCCATGTGCACTTGAGAAGAATGTGTATGCTTTTGCTTTTGGATGGAGTGTTCTGTAGATGGCCGTTAGTTCTGTCTCTTCTAATATGTTGTTAATGCTTCTGTTAGTGGTGTGTTGAAGTCTTTCAAAATGAATGCATTGCAGTCCATTTCCCCCTTTAATTCTATTAGTATTTGTTTCACATATGTAGTTGATCCTCTCTTAGGTGCATAGATATTTGTAATAGTTATATCCACTTGTTGAACTGACCCCTTTATCATTATGTAATGTCCTTCTTTGTCTCTTGTTGCTTTCTTTGTTTGAACTTCATTTTGTCTGGTACAAGTACTGCAACTCCTGCTTTTTTCTCACTATTATTTGCATGAAATATGTTTTTCCATCCCTTTACTTTCAGTCTGTGTATGTCTTTGGGTTTGAAATGAGTCTCTTGTAGGCAGCATATGGGTTTTGTTTTTTTATTCATTCTGTGACTCTGTGTCTTTTGATTGGTGCATTCAGACCATTTACATTTAGGGTGATTATCGATTAGGTATGTGCTTATTGCTATTGCAGGTTTTAGATTTGTGGCTACCAAGAGTTCAAGGGTAATTCCCTTACTATCTAACAGTCTGATTTAACTCACTTTGTATTCTATTACAAATATTCCCTAAAGATTCTTTTTTTTTTCTCTTCCTTTTTCTTGCT
This sequence comes from Smutsia gigantea, assembly GCA_032199065.1. NCBI lineage: Eukaryota > Metazoa > Chordata > Mammalia > Pholidota > Manidae > Smutsia > Smutsia gigantea. The sequence continues at coordinate 3,418 of JAVSCE010004420.1, forward strand.
CCTCCATTCTTTGTATGTTATGAATGATATTCTGTACTCTTTCTGTATCCCTTGGGTGACATCTATTTTGTCTTAGGAATACTTGCATCTATTGGATTCACTCCATAATGCATTGTAGATGTGGTTTTTGGGAGGTAAATTCTCTCAGCTTTTGCTTCTCTGAAAATTGTTTAATACCTCTTTCAAATTTAAATGATAACCTTGCTGGGTCGAGTATTCTCGTTTCAAGGCCCTTCTGCTTCATTGCATTAAATATACCATGCCACTCCCTTCTGGCCTGTTAAGTTTCTCTTGTGAAATCTGATGATAGCCTGATGTGTTTTCCTTTGTATGTGATCTTTTTTCTCTCTCTAGCTGCTTTTAAAAGTCTTTCTTTATCCTTGATCTTTGCCACTTTAATTATTATATGTCTTGATGTTGTCTTCCTTGGGTCCCTTTTGTTGGGAGATCTGTTTGTCTTGATGGCTTGAGAAACTATCTCTTTCCCCGGATTGGAGAAGTTTTCAGCAATTACCTCCTCTATTACACTTTCTGACCTTTTTCTCTCCTTCTTCTTCTTCTGGTACCCCTATTATGCAAATATTGCTCCGTTTGGATTGGTCACAAAGTTCTCTCAATATTCTTTCATTCTTAGAGATTCTTTTTTCCCTCTGTGCCTCAGCTTCTTTGTATTCCTGTATTCAAATTTCTATTCCATTTACCGTCTCTTCTACTACATCTAATCTGCTTTTAAATCCCTCCATTTTATGTTTCATTTCAGATATGGAATTTCTTAATGATTGAATCTCCAACTTAAATTCGTTCCTGAGTTCTTGAATATTTTTCTGTACCTCCATAAGCATGTTTATGATTTTTATTTTGAACTCTCTTTTTTGAAGATGGTGAGTTCCGTTTCATTTGGTCCTTTTTCTGTGGTTTGTGAGATTTTGGTCTGAATCATGTTCTTTTGACATTTCATATTTCTGTGTGGTGCCCTCTAGTGCCCAGAAGCTCCTGTTTCTGAGCTCTTCAGCCCCTAGAGTGAGGTTGGGAGTCATAGGTTAGCAGAGCTGGGGTCTGAGGGGAGGAAAGATCTGTTTCCTGATTCTTGTCTGCCCTGCCTGTCTCCAGTATCAGAGCCAGTGGCCTGAGCACAGAAGTGTAAGCCTCTGTGCTTGGCGTCTGTAGCTGTTGTATTGGGGGCCTCCCTCTGGCTGGCCTGACACCAGAGCAGTTAATGCCGGTTGTGAGCTGGTGTTGGCAGGCCAAGAGGAAGGTTCAGCAGGCTGTGTGTCACAGTGGCGGGCCTTTCAGCTGAATAGTCAGCCAGTGGAGTGGTGCGCCTGAAGCTCCCCAAAGTTCTCAATCTGCTGGGCAGTGTGTGCCTAGGCAACTTTGCTCCCTATCACTTCTCCCACACAGCAAGCTCCGTGCAAACCCCACCCCTCCAGTAGCCCTCTCGCTGCTAGGAAACCTGTCAGACCTCCTGCCTTTCCCTGCTCCCAGAGCGGCCGGGTGTGGATCCTGTCCTCCACAAACAGCCGGATTTTGTCTCTCAAGCACTCCGCCTCTCCCAGCTCCCCATCCTTCAGAGCGCCACACAATGAAGGTTTCTGCTTGCAAAGCAGATCTCCAGGGCTAGTTGTTCAGCAGTCCCATGCCTCCACCCCCTCTCCCACTCCGTTTCTCTTCCTCCCGCCAGTGAGCTGGTGTGGGGGAAGGGCTTGGGTCCCGCCAAATCAAGGCTTTCGTACATTACCCTGTTTTGTGAGGTCTGCTTTGTTCAGAGGTCTGTATGCAGTCTGGTGAAGCCTTCTTTCCTGTTGCTGTTTTAGGTTTAGATATATTAACTATTTTCATACTATCTGTGGTTTTCGGAGGAGTTCTCTGTCTAATCTCTCACATTGCCAAGAATTAATCTGCTTTTACTACCCTCCATTGTGCTCTTCTACGATTGGATCTCCAACTGGAATTCATTCCTGAGTTCTTGAATATTTTTCTGTACCTCCATGAGCATGTTAATGATTTTTATTTTGAAATCCCTTTCAGGAAGATTCATAAGGCCGATTTCATTTGACTCTTTCTCAGGGGTTGTATTCATAATTTTACTTCGAACCAGATATCTTTGGTGTTTCATATTTGTATATGGCGCTCTCTAGTGCCCACAAACTCTAGTCTCCAGAGCTGCTCTGCCCCTGAAGCAATGTCGGGGGTCTCAGGGGAGTTATTGGTGCCTGAGGGTAGGAAACAGCTGTTTCCTGCTTTCCGGCTGCTATGCCTGCCTCCACTGCCAGAACCAGTGGGCTAAACTCACAGGTATAAGCCTCTATGCTTTGCATTTGTAGTTGCCGTAGATGGGGCTTCCTTCTGGCCGGCCTAAAGCCAGGGTAGGGTTTGCCGATTTGCGAGCCAGGTGGGGCTGGCTGGGAGAAAGGTGCATTAGGCTTCGTATCATGGAGGGGATCCTTAAAGCTGTGTAGCCAGCCAGGGAGCTGGAGCGCCTGAAGATCGAGAAAGTTTCCAACCCGTTGGGCAGAGTACACCTGGACAATTTTGTCTACCTGTTCTTTCTCCTGAGCAGTGAGCTCTGTGCAATCCTTGCCCCTTTAGCAGCCTTCTTGCTGTTAGGAAGTCTTATTCCTGTTTTTATCATGAAACAGTGTTGGGTTTTGTCAAAAGCTTTTTCTGCATCTGTTGAGATGATCATGTGGTTTATTTCCTGTGTTCTGTTAATATGGTGTATTACGTTGATTTATTTTTTTTTGTATGTTGATCCATCCTTGCATTTCTGGGATTAATCCCACTTCGTGTGTGATCTTTTTAATATGTTGCTTGATTTGCTTTGCTAGTATTTTGTTGAAGTTTTTTTTCAATGTCAGTATTTATGGGGGTTATTGGGCTATACTTGTTTTTTTTTTCCCCTTGTGATATCTTTGGTTTGGGTAAGAGCGGGCCTGAGGATGAGGCCAGTATGTTTTTTGGAAGATCTTGGTAAAGATTGGTGTTAGTTCTCTCTGCACTTGGTAGAATTCACCAGTAAAGCCATTTTAGTCCTGGGCTTTTCTTTGTGGGAAGTTATTTGATTATTGATTCAACTTCTTTAGTTGTTATAGGTGTGTTCAGATTTTCTCTTTGTTTCTTGAGTCAGTTTTCACACTGGTTTTACTCTTTAGACAGCCAAAAGGGAATATATTGGATGAGGGTCTCAGATAGTAGGCATAAGTTTGTATTATTCTTGATATAATAAGTAGGATATATGCTCACCCTTGTTTTTGTTGACTGCAGAAAACTGCCCCATCCTCTATTTTCAAATCTAAACTTAGTATAGTATCCTTTTTTATAGTCCAGTGAAGATCTTAAATCATGAGTTACAATGATAAAATCTGTGGACGCTTACTTTAGGAAAAGGCATGTATACATAACAGTGTGTGTGTGTGTGTGTGTGTGTGTGTGTGTGTGTGTGTGCATTTGTATGTATGTATGTATGTAATGCAGGTATTCGTGAACCTCACCAATGGAATCTTGTTTAGTAACCATTCCTTAGCAGATAAGGAACCAGTAACTTAATGGAACACTGATGATGGCATTAATTTGAATGTTTTTTCTTCAAGTCTTATGATAACTGTTTTTGAAAATTTATAATCTCTTATTTATAGTAAGCCTTGTTATTAAATCTCATGGCTGTAGGAAAATGTTTATGGTAATACATTTCTTGATGAAGGATTTAGGGAAACTGTCATAAAAATAAGAGGGTATATAAACAGTTGCTTTATGACACTTGACTGCCAATATCAATGGTCTAAAAAACAGTGATGACTTTGGGTAGTTTTCTTGTATGATAGCATTTTCTAGTATAGAAGTAATATTATATCTTAAGCCAGGCAAGAAGGAATTCTTCTGATACTACATGGTGTTAGGTTGTTACCATAAGACTTTCCAAAGGAATTGGGGAATTAACCATTACAATTTGCTAGAGAACATGTATGATTTATTTTGATAAGATTCTTCTCAGTTTTGAAATCAAATGTCTGCAGGGATCAGACAGGAGAACAAAAGAAGGGAAGTAAGTTGAGCTGCCTATCAAAGAAATAGTGTTACTTACTTCCAAAAATGTTTGAGATTAAAGATGGCGGCGTGAGAGGTGACACAAAGGCTTTCTCCTAAAACCGCGTATAATACGAAAATATAATTAATACAACTAATCCTGAAAGAGCAACAGGAAAGAGGACTGCGCCAGACTACACCTGGAGAAAAGAGCAGACCTGACAGAACAGGGTAACGTACCAAACCTGTGGCCCGACAGGATCCAAGCCCTTCCCCCACCCCAGCTCACTGGCAGGAGGGAAGAGAAACAGCAGGGAGGGAGTGGAGGCCTGGGACTGCTGAATACCTAACTCTGGATATTTTCTCTGGGAGTACAAACCTACATTTCATGGTGCTTGCATGATACTTTCGTGATTACAGGGTTGGAAAGCTAAGAGGCAGTATTTCTGGAGAGACTGAGATTCCGGCTGCTTGTGGAAAGCAGGGATCCCTATCCAGCTGCTCTGGGACAAAAGAAAGGTGGGAAATCTGAGAGACGACCTAAGAAGGAAGCCCTTAGCAAGAGGGCTGCTAAAGAGGCAAGGATTGTGCAGAGCTTACTGCTCAGGAGAGAGGACAGGTACACAACATTGTCCGGGTGCACTCTGCCCAGCAGGTTGGGAGCTTTGCCATATACACTCTCATATTTAAGGGTGAAAAAGAAATCTTCCTCCTTAGACAATCTTCAAGTGCTCCAGCTTCCTGGCTGGCTACACAACTCCAAGGACACCCTCCATGATATGCAGCCTACTGCGCCTTTCTTCTGGCCAGCCCCACCTGGCTTGCAAACTGGCAAATCCTACCCTGGAGTTAGGCCAGCCAGAGGGAAGATCTTTCTACATCAGCTACAAACGCAAATCATAGAGGCTTATACCAGTGTGCTCGGCACACTGCTTCAGGCAGTGGAGACAGGCATAGCAGCCGGGTAGCAGGAAACAGCTCTTTCCTCCCCCAAGGCACCAGTACCACTCCCCTGCAACCCCCAACATTGCTTCAGGGGCTGAGAAGATCCAGGGAGTAGAGCTTCTGGGCACTAGAGGGCACCATATACCTATATGAAATGCCATAGGAACCTGGTTCAGAGTAAAATTATTAATACAACTCCTGAGAAAGATTTAAATGACACCGACTTCATAACTCTTCCTAAAATGGAGTTCAAAATAAAAGCCATTAACATGCTCATATAGGTACAGAAAGATATGCAAGAACTCAGGAATGAATTCCGGTCAGAGACTCAATCATTGAAGAGCACAATGGAGGTTATTAAAAGCAGATAGGATACAGTGGAGGAGACAATAAATGAAGTAGAAACTAGAGAACAGGAATACAAAGAAGCTGAGGCACAGAGAGAAAAAAGGATCTCTAAGAATGAAAGAATATTGAGAGAACTGTGTGACCAATCCAAACGGAACAATATTCGCATTATATTATAGGGGTACCAGAAGAAGAGAGAGGGAAATGGATAGAAAGTGTCTCTGAGGAGGTAGTTGCTGAAAACTTCCCCAATCTGGGGAAGGAGATAGTCTCTCAGGCCATGGAGATGCGCAGATCTCCCAATACAAGGGACCCAAGGAAGACAACACCAAGACATAGTTATTAAAATGGCAAAGATCAAGGGTAAGACAGACTATTAAAAGCAGGGAGAGAGAGAAATAAGATCACATACAAAGGAAAGCCCATCAGGCTATCATCAGACTTCTCAACAGAAACCTTACAGGTCAGAAGGGAGTGGCATGATGTATTTAATGCAATGAAGCAGAAGGGCCTTGAACCAAGAATACTTTATCTAGTGAGACTATCATTTAAATTTGAATGAGGGATTAAACAATTTCCAGATAAGCAAAAGCTGAGAGAATTTACCTCCCCTAAACCATCTCTACACTGTATTTTGGAGGGGTGGCTATAGATGAAAGTGTTCCTAAGGTTTAATAGGTGTCACCAGAGGTAATAAAAGCACACTAAACAAAATAGAACAGCTAATTACTAAGCAAATGCAAAAATTAAAATAACTATCTCCAAAGTCAATCAAGGGATAGACAAAGAGTAGACAATATGATACTTAATATATAAAGAATGGAGGAGGAAGAAAAAGGAGGAGAAGAAAAGAACCTTTAGAATGTGTTTGTAATAGCATATTAAGTGAGAAGACAAGTAGTGATTCTATAGCATCTCACTACGCTGATGGACAGTGACTGTAATGGGGTTGGTGGGGGCGACCTGATGAAGGGGGTAGTTTAATAACCATAATATTGCACATGTAACTGTAGATTAATGATACCAAAATAAATTATTTAAAAAATTAGTGGATATCAGAAAAAGATTTACAAAAGGATTCCTTCTGATAGCAAGCTCTCCCTGTGTACTTAAAATAAAATTCAATTTTAAATTTTAAAAAAATTAAAAAAGAATAGCATATTAAGTGATTTAAGTTAGACTTTTAGATAGTAAGGAAGTTTACCTTGAACCTTTGGTAACCACAAATCTACAGCCTGCAATGCCAATAAGTACATACCTATCGATAATTACCCTAAATGTAAATGGACTGAATGCACCAATCAAAAGACATAGAGTCACTAAATAGATAAAAAAAACAAGACCCATCTATATGCTTCCTACAAAAGACTCACTTTAAACCCACAGACATACAGAGTAAAAGTGAAAGGATGAAAAGATATTTCATGCAACTAATAGGGAGAAAAAAGGAGTTGCAGTACTTGTATGAGACAAAATAAACCTAAAAACAAAGAAAGTCACAACAGACAAAGATGGACATTACATAACGATAAAAGGGTCAGTCCGACAGGAATATATAACCATTATAAATATCTATGTGCCGAACACAGGAGCAACTACATATGTGAAACAAATACTAACAGAATTAAAAGGGGTAATTGAATGCAATGCGTTCATTCTAGGAGACGTCAACACTCCACTCACTCTGAAGGACAAATCAACCAGACAGAAAATAATTAAGGAGACAGAGGCACTGGACAACACGATAGAACAGATGGACCTAACAGACATCTACAGAACTCTACGCCCCAAAGCAGCATAATACACATTCTTCTCAAGTGCACATGGAACGTTTTCAAGAATAGATTGTATACTAGGTCATAAAAGAGCTTCAGTAAATTTAAAAAGATTGAAATTATACCAACCAGTTTCTCAGTCCACATAGGTATGAAACTAGAAATTAACTAGAAAATGAAAAATGCCACAACACATGGAGGCTTAACAACATGCTCCTAAATAACCAATGGATCAATGACCAAGTAAAAACAGAGATCAAGCAATATATGGAGACAAATGACAACAATTCAACACTGCAAAATCTGTGGGACGGACGCAGTAAAGGCCATGCTAGGAGGAAAGTGTATTGCAATACAGGCCTACCTCAGGAAAGAAAAACAATCCCATATGAGAAGTCTAAACTCAGAATTAATGAAACAAGAAAAAGAAGAAGAAATGAGTCCCTAAGTCAGTAGAAGGAGGGACAGAATAAAGATCAGAGCAGAAATAAATAAAATTGGGAAGAATAAAACAATAGAAAGAATCAATGAAAGCAGGAGCTGGTTCGAGAAAATAAACAAAATAGAAAAACCCCTAGCCAGACATATCAAGAAAAAAAGAGAGTCTATTCACATAAGCAGAATCATAAATGAGAAAGGAAAAATCACTATGGCCACCACAGAAATATGAAGAATTATTAGAGAATACTATGAAAAATTATATGGTAAGAAACTGGATAACCTAGAAGAAATGGAAAACTATAGAAAAATACAACCTTCCAAGGCTGACGCAGAAAGAAAGAGAAAATCTAAATTGATAGAACAATTACCAGCAACGAAATTGAACTGGTAATCAAAAACCTATCTAAGAACAAAATGCCTGGACCAGATGGCTTCACGGCTGACTTTTATCAAATATTTAGTAAAGACCTAATACCTGTCCTCCTTAATGTTTTCCAAAGAGTAGAAGAATGGGGAATACTTCGAAACTCATTCTGAGGCCAGCATTACTCTTAATACCAAAACCAGGCAAAGACACCACAATGAAAGAAAGTTACAGACCCTGATGAATATAGATGCAAACATACTCAATAAAATATTAGCAAACCGAATTAAAAAATACATCAAAAAGATCATCCATCATGATCAAGTAGGATTTATTCCAGGGATGCAAGGATGGTACAGCATTCGAAAATCCATCACCATCATCCACCACATCAACAAAAAGAAGGACAATAGCACATGATCATCTCCACAGATGCTGGAAAAGCATTTGACAAAATTCAACATGCATTCATGATAAAATCTCTCAACAAAGTGGGTATAGAGGGTCTGTATCTCAACATAATAAAGGCCATACATGACAAACCCACAGCCAACATTGTACTTAACAGCGAGAAGCTGAAAGCTTTTCCTTTAATATCTGGAGCACGACAAGAATGCCCACTCTCCCCATTTCTATTCAACATAGTACTGGAGGTCCTAGCCACGGCCATCAGACAGCACAAAGAAATAGAAGGATGCAGATTGGCAATGAACAAGTTAAACTGTCCCTGTTTGCAGATGACATGATATTGTCCATAAAAAAACCTAAAGAATCACTCCAAAACTACTGGATCTAATATCTGGATTCAGCATAGCTGCAGGATACAAAATTAATATGCAGAAATCTGTGGCATTCCTATACACTAACAATGAACTAGCAGAGAGAGAAATCAGGGAAACAATTCCATTCACAGTTGCATCACAAAGAATAAAATACCTAGGAATAAACGTAACCAAGGAAGTGAAAGACCTATACTCTGAAAACTACAAGACACTCATGAGAGAAATTAAAGAAGATAACAATAAAAGGAAACACATCCCGTGCTCATGGATACGAAGAATTAATATTGTCAAAATGGCCATCCTGCCTAAAGCAATCTACAGATTCAGTGCAATTCCTATCAAAAAGCAACAGCATTCTTCAACATACCCGAGAAAATTGTTCTAAAATTCATATGGAACCACAAAAGACCCCGAATTGCCAAAGCAATCCTGAGGCGGTAGAATAAAGCTGGGGAGATTATGCTCCCCAACTTCAAGCTCTACTACAAAGCCACAGTACTCAAGACAATTTGGTACTGGCACAAGAACAGACCCATAGACCAGTGGAACTGACTAGAGAGCCCTGATATAAACCGAAGCATATATGGTCAATTAATGTATGATAAAGGAGCCATGGAGATACAATGGAGAAATGACAGCCTTTTCAACAGCTTGTGTTGGGAGAACTGTAGAGTTACATGCAAGAGAATGAAACTGGATTATTGTTTAACCCCATACATAAAAGTAAACTCAAAATTGATCAAGGACCTGAATGTAAGTCATGAAACTGTAAAACTCTTAGAAGACAACATAGGCAGAATTCTCCTGAATATAAGCATGAGTGAGCATCATCTTCCTGAATGCATCTCCTCGAGCAAGGGAAACAAAAGCAAAAATGAACTCATGGGACTACATCAAACTAAAAAGTTTCTGTATGGCAAAGGACACCATCAACAGAACAAAAAGGCATCCTACTGTATGGGAGAATATATCTGTCAATGACATATCCGACTAGGGGTTAACATCCTAAATATATAAAGAACTTACACGCCTCAACAACCAAAAAGCAAATAACCCGATTAAAAATTGGCAGAGGATATGAAGAGTCAGTTCTTCAAGGAAGAAATTCAGATAGGAAACAGATGTATGAAAAGATGCTCCACATCACTAATCATTAGGGAAATGCAAATTAAAACCACAATGATGTATCACCTCACACCAGCAAGGATGGCCAGCATTGAAAAGACTAAGAACAACAAGTGCTGGCGAGGATGCAGAGAAAGGGGAATCCTCCTACACTGCTGGTGGGAATGTTAACTAGTTCAACCATGGAAACGTGGAAAGCAACATGGAGGTTCCTCAAAAAAATAGAAATACCATTTGACCTGGGAATCCCACTCCTTGGAATTTACCCAAAGAATACAACTTCTCAAAATTCAAGAAGACATATGAACCCCTATGTTTATCACAGCACTTTTTACAATAGCCAGGATATGGAAGCTACCTAAGTGTCCATCAGTAGATGAATGGATAAAGAAGAAGTGGTACATATACACAATGGAATACTATTCAGCCATAAGAAAGAAACAAATCCTACCATTTGCAACAACATGGAGGGAGCTGGAGGATTTTATGCTCAGTGAAATAAGCCAGGCAGAAAAAGACAAGTGCCAAATAATGTCCCTCATTTGTGGAGTATAATAACAACAAAGCAAAACTGAAGGAGCAATATAGCAACAGACTCATAAACTCCCAAGAAAGAACTGGTTGTTATCAAAGGGGAGGGGTGTAGGAGGGTGGGCGGGCAGTGTGAAAAAAGGGGATTGAGGGGTATTATGTTTAGTACACATGGTATGGGGGAGCACAGGGAAAACAGTATAGCATAGAGAGGGCAAATAGTGACTCTGTGGCTTCTTACTACACTGATAGACAGTGACTGCATTGGGGACTTAATAATATGGGTAAACGTAGTAACCACTTTGTTTTTTCATGTGAAACCTTCATAAGAGTGTATATCAATAACACTTTAATAAAAAAAATCTTCAAAAAAAAAGAAAAATCACGCATGCTTAATATGTTTACTTTTCCCTTTTTGATAGCAATAGATACAGAGAAATATAGTTGACCCCTGAATGACACTGGGGTTAGGGTTGCTGACTTCCTGTGCAGGCAAATCTGCATACAACGTTTGACTCCCTCAAAACTAATTACTAGTGGTCTGCTGCTGAGTGGAAGCCTCATTGATAACAGAAACAGTTAACACAAATTTTTTATGTTGTATGTGTTATATACTGTATTATAGTAAAGTAAACTGAAGAAAAGAAAAACTTTCTTCAAATTGTCACAAATCTCCAAACAATTTCTAATATATTTATCGAAAAAAAATCTGTGTATAAGGTCCCTGGACTGTTTAAAGGTCAGCTGTTTTGCATGATGATAAATCATAGCTGACATATAACAAACTGTTGAAAATCAAAAAGGATTGGTAATGGAATTATGGTGAACTGGGGAGCGTATCACTTTTGCCTTCAAAAATTGAGTGGAGGGGCAATTTCTACCTGCTCCAGCCATTTGTTGCCATATAACAGTGCAGGGTAGGTTTTTAGCTGTTTCAGAAGGATCTAGTCAGATTTTTAGATTAGGTCTTCTTTAAAAAAAAATGATTAGGTTTCTTTGGGCCGTAGCTGATGAAAGAAATCAAAAAAGAGCTAAATAAATGGAGAAACATACTGTGATTAGAAGACTCAACAAAGTAATCAGTTCTCCCCCCAACTGATGCGGAAGTTTCATGCAGTCTGCATCAGAATTCCAGCAATATCTTTAGATATAGACAAGGTTATTTTAATATTTATATAGAAAGGCAAAGAAATTAGAATAGCTAGAAGCAGTTTTTGAAAAGAGGAATAAAGTGAAAGGAATTACTCTATCATCTTCAAGCCTTACTTTATAGCTGCTGTAGTCAAGATCGTGTAGTATTTGCAGGCACAGACACATAGATCAATGGAAAAAAATAGGAACCCAAGAATAGCCCTACATAGGTGTGGTCAGCTATTTTTTGACAAAGATGCTGGAGTAATTCCGTGGAAGAAGGGTAATCTCAGTAATGGTGCTGGAGCAATTGGATTTCGGTGGGAAAAAAAAGAACCTTTACCTTAATCTTGTACCTGTATAAAAATTAACTCTAAAAATTAGTTAAACATAAATATAAAATGTAAGACTGTAGTAAAACTAGAGAAAAATACATAGAATATCTTTGGGATCTAGTACTTAGAGAAGAGTTATTAGACATACCAAAAAATGGTCCATTTTTCAAAAATTGGTAAAATGGAGTTTATTGAAATTAAAACCTTTTGCTCTGGGAAAAGCCCTGTTAAGAGGAGAAAAAGCGAAGCTACATACTGAGAGAAAATAATTGCAAACCACATACGTGACAAGGAACTTGTATCTAGCTTTTATAACAGTCCAATTAGAAAATGGACAAAAGACATGAAGAGACAGTTCACCAAAGAGGATATACAGATGGCAGGCAAACACATGAAAAGATGTTAAATATTACTAGGCTCAGGGAAATGCAAGTTAAGACCTTGATGAGCCATCATCACCACACATCTATTAGAACTGCTAAAATAAAAAATCGTGACAAGTTCAAATGCTGGTGAGGATGTGGAGTAACTGGATCTCTCATACTTTGGTGTTGGGAATGTAGAAGTGGTACAGTGCTATAGAAAAGAATTCGGTAGTTTCTTAAAAAACTAAACATACACTTACCGTATGACTCAGCAGTTGTATGCTTGGCCATTTATCTTAAAGAGATGAAAACTTATTTCCTCACAAAAACCTGTATATGATTGTTCATAGCAACTTTATTTGTAATAGCAAAAACTTGAAAAAATCAAAATGTTGTACAGAAGGTTAATGATTAAGCAATTTATTAAACATATTGATACCATGGAATGGTACTCAGCAATAGAAAAGAAAAATCTGTTGATACAGCAACTTGGACAGACATCATGAGTATTATGCGGAATGAAAAAAGCCAGTAGCCAGTCTCAAAAGGTCGTATATACTGTATGATTCCATTTATATAACATTCTTGAAAAGGCAATATTACAGAGATAGAGATCAAATTAATGATTGCCAAGGTTTGAGGATATTGGAGGTAGTGGGTGGGTGTGACTATAAAGGAGTAATATGAGAGAGCTCTTTGTGATAATGGCATTATTTATCTTGATTGTGGTGTTACTCACAGGAATCTAAAGTTGTGATAAGATATATACACATTGTACCAATGTCAATTTTCTGATTTTAATATTGTAGTATAGTTATGTAATATGTACATATCGGGAGAAGGGTACACAGGACCTGTTGCTATTATCACTGGAACTTCCCCTGAATATTTCATTTAAAAATTTTTTGAAAAATACAGTGTGGGCCAAAAAATATTTCTCAGACCAGGATTTAACTCTCTGATCTATATGTTTGTGACTTCTGCTTGGTGAAGTTTTTCAAACTTTGTATTTAGAGCTTAGAATTTTAAATGAGCCAATGAAATTTTTGAAGAATGAATTACCTAGGCTGTAGAGACTTGTGTCATGTTTCAGAGAAGGGCAACATAGGTGGTATTTCTCCTAATACTTGAAAAAGAAGGGAATAGAACTTTTAACACGTCAGTAGTAATTATATTTCTTAAATTGATTTGATAGCTTGTATTGTTCTGTGTATATTTTTTAAACTTTCATTGTTCTCAATGTGAAAATCATAAATAAAATATCAGCGTATTGTATTCGGCAGCCTATTAAAAGCATAAATAATACATTATAGTCGGGTGGAGTTTATTATCAGAAACGCAAGGATGATTCAGTATCAGTTGATATAATTCATCATATGTTGAGTATCATGGCATCTCTTCCTTTGCTGTAAGGGAATTGTCTTGCTCAGCTGGTACCAGACTTGGCCATGTTACTTCTTTTGGCAACAGAATGTGAGTTAGTGTGATGTGTGCCAATTCTGAACAGTTTAACCCTTCATTATGCTGTTACTGCCTTATCATATACTTGGTGAAACTATATTCCAAAAAGATTGGAATTGAAATCTTTACCCACAGAAGAAATTAAATGAGTGATTAGTTGAAGTTGATGACATTTAGTTTAAGGACAGCACTGAATGGAAATGGAAATGGAGGTGCTAGGTCCAAAGTGGGGGGCTGGAAAACACTTCTCAAGTGGAACATTTGGTAAATGTTTCACGAGTACACACCCGGAGGCTTACAGTAGTGGATCCCCTCAATAGAACTCCAAAATCATTGAGCTAAGAGAAAAGGCAGTTCTTGTTCTAATTTTATAATTCAGCTGTTTGAGGTACGTAGGCATAATGTGATGAGATGTCAGTTTGGTTTGCTGACCCTCAGTCATCTGAGGTTATGCAGATAATAACTAGTCTGTAATTCTTATATGGCTTTTTTTGGTGGCTGGTTAGACCCATTCTTTCTACCTCCAGAACACCTTTTATAAACCTACTGAACTTTGGCCAATGTATGTATATTTATATTGTATATATGTAGGTTATGCATGTGCTCTGTCTCTAAATCATCTAAACTTCCTCTGTGAATTTAACTTTTAAGAATCCTCAGAGATGATGTTAGTAATACACAGAAAGGGACATTGGCAAGTATATTTTAATGGCTCATCCAGTCCTTTATTTGGAATGTCTTATAACACTTGTGTCAAAAAGATAATCACCCAGGATTAATTTATAATGGAATCTAAATTGAGGTGTTTTCAGTTAGATTACATCATTGCTATGTATTGGTTCTCTGTTTTCATAGCATAGATTTTTAACATTTTGTTGTTTACAATGTTAAAATTTGCTCTAAATTAATCCTTTGACTCAGAGGATAAGCCTTTACTCCTCACAAGAGAAATCTTTTTTTCAGAGGCAATTGTTTTGAAAGATAGTTAACATTTCTCTGCCTTAAGCTCTTTGCTTGTTGAGCAAAAGTAGTGGTGTGTTTCTTTAGTAGAGCCATGTAGGTGGCTAGAAGTCAGGAATCATTCAAGAGCTGTGTACAGATCACTTGGCTTTTGGGTCTGAGATGAAGGTGTGTTTATGCTAGTGTTTTGGAAGTCCCCTAGGTGATTGGTTTAGTTATATATTGTATTTGTGATTATATATTATTTATATTTTAAGGCCCACAAGTAAATAATTGTTCTTTCATGCCTAGCTCAATAGGTTGGAAAGAAATGTGGCTTTCCACATCCTTTGATATCTAAGTTTATCAATCAAACTTTAAATATAGGAAATTAGAAAGGAGCTTGTTTCCTTTTTAAGGTACCATTGAGAAGGAGAACTATGTTAGTTTCACACTAAGCATTCAAGAATCTATATCTGCATGCTCTCATCTTTATCTTCTAAAGTAATTTAAGCTCAACTCCTAAAGACCCTGATTCAAGGAAAATACTATCAGTGCCTGTCTCTGAGCTCTGTATTTTCCAGTCCCTGGGCTTGGAATGTGGAGGAGTTGAAAGAAAACAGACTTGAGAATATGCAAACATGAACTCAGACCTTTCCTAGAGGAATGTCACCAAGAACTCCCCTAGCTCCTCAGTTTCACTTTAAAATGTGCTTGATGCTTTCTCTGAGTTTTGGGTCATCTTAAGTGAGCACAGATATTAAAACTTATTACACACAGGTAGAAAAGAAATTAAAATGCCTACTTGGAAGAAAACTCTGATCCTTTTTCCTCATTGGGATGATTTTATGTTTAATATACTTAGAATAGTAGGGTAAAATTTGGAGATTAAAGGTGTATGTATGAGACTAGCCCTAGATATTCTTTAACAGGAAGAAATTTAACTTAAAACTATCTAAGAAAGACTGTAGGTTGTTTTTAAAATAGTAAATGGTCTTTCTTAGTATTAATGTTTCCTTCTTCATATTCCTCAAAGATTGATTTTTTTTCCTTCCTTGTTTGAAGAAACTTTGGAAGGAATCAGAAGCCAGTAACATCTGGGAGGGGGTGCAGGTAGTGGTCAAAACTGGGTACATGGTGGGGTGGCCTATTGCAGGGGTTGGAGGGACTGTTGACTGTATACCTTTTAATTTTACAAAAAATTAAACCATGTAAATATATAAAAATTAAAATAAGGGGAGTCTGTGACCACTGTTTTAAGTAATATGTGCTCATTGTAGAATAAACAGAAAATACAGGAAAGCACAAAGAAGAAAAACTATCTCCAGCCATCTCAAACACCTCGAAGTAGCATCTCTGTTACTGTCTCAGTCCAAAAGATAATGCACATTTAGTTTATATACACAAATGTGTACATTTTGGCAAAACAATTGAATTTTGCAACCTGCCTCTTAAAAGTTTTAACAATATATTACAAATAATTTTCCAGATCCTTAAGTATTTGCTTTCTTTCTTTTTAATTGCTGCATGGTGTCCTGTCATATTGAAATACTTTATTTAACCAGTTCACTGTTGTTGGATATATAGAATGCCTGAGCTTTCTCCGATGTATATTCCTTGTAGGCGAATCTGCGCACATCCTTAATGATTTCTAGGTGTAGAATTACTGAGTCAAAGACACAGTTGTTTGTTTTTACGTACCAATGGCCTTTATTGTTTGCAATGGTAAGTGGAAGAGGAGGGGACACGACAACTTCAGCTCCTGGGGCAGCTCCAAAGACTCCGTCAGACTCCGTCGCTGCCCTCAGAAAGCAAGACACAATTGTTTTTAAGGTATAGTCAAACGGCCTTGAGTGGTTGTGCTCACTTCACTCACAGTGTATGAGAGTATCTTATTTAAACCAGGGCTACGTGAGACTGCCCATACATTTGTTAATACAATGCAGTATAATTGTTTAATATAGAACCTGAAGATGGGGCAACTCCCAGATCTGTGGTTGTGGGGATAAAATAATCTGGGGCATGGAAACTAATTTTATCTTATACCTAGTCTATGACTAGCATCAGGCAATAGTAGGTATTTAGCACAATTAAGTTTGGGAGTTTTGGATACCGGGTTGATGGGTTTTGCCATGATTGATGGACTTTTTGCAGTCCTAGGTTGAAATCTTTCTGCTTATAGATTAAATTGTGTTCTGCCTACTGGCTGGCCACCTAGCATTCTATTCATGGAGGGATGTATAAAACTGAACAGTTGCTAGACTGAAACATGCTTAAAAGTGGCTGGCTGCTCAACTGAATTTATTAAAAGATATGAGATGGCTGATAAAGTAGCCCATATACTTGAAATCCAGAGAAAATATTTCACAGTATTAATTTCCTTTTGAAATGTTTCCTGAGCCTCTTATTTCACTGTGCAGAGGGACTTTGTGGGTGCCTTGGTAGTTCTGCAAATTTCACTTTTGGGCCTTAGGAGAGAATGAAGAGAAGAGGCTAGGTAAATTGGCAAGAAAAGCAAACAGTTACAAGTCTGTTAACAATGCAGCCTTGTTTACCTACTCTTCACCTACCTGGACTTATGAAACTGAATTCCGTAGCGCTGTGAATAGGTAGCACAAGGAGAAGCTTTCCTTTCGTTTCTAGGGTGCTTGGAATTGTAAGCATGCTGGAGCAAACACAACTTTGGCTATCTCAGTGGGATGAGTGTATGCTGTCATTGTTTGGACTTGGTGGTGTAAAGGGATTAATAATGAGAAGTGGGCTGGGAATCGTTTATCAGTGGAAGTCTCTGGAATTGGTTCTTAGGTCTGTTTGTGTTGTGGACATTTCAGAGCAGAGAGGTTACAGAAATCTGCTATTACTCTTGAAAGCAGAAGTCTGCTAGTCACAATGTTAACATTTTTTATTTGTAAAGCAGAGGGGCAAAGATGACTTCACTTAACAGGTAGGACCTTGGTTTTTGAGAAAGGTCTAATTTTATTATGTATGCTCTGTCAAAAAATACTACTGAGTGGTATCTGTTTTGTAAAATTTAAATGACATTGTTATTTCACCTAATTTCTGTTCATAAATCTTACATTTTTATTTTAAGAAGGAACCCAGCATTGGAATATGAGAACACTTTTCTTCTGTCTAATGTTAACAGTTTTGAAAGAGTTACTTCTTGGGAAACAGGAAAAATATGGGCAAGATTTAGAATATCATCCTTGTTACTGTGAGGGAGCAGAAGAAATGTTTTAAGAAGTCATCTTTCTGGTTTTAGATCTTTTGCTCACATGTGTCATAAGCTTGCTGTAGATACTGAGCAGGTAACCCTCCCCCATCTTTTTTACGCTCACTTTTGTTTTTTCTTGTGAAGTAATTTCTTTGTGGTTATCAACAAAAGCATGATGAAAATTAACTTTTAGTAATGAAAATGTTAAGTTCTGCCATCTGGTTAACACTTGAATTTTTATTTTTGTTTTCAGCATTGGTTAGATGGTACAAAGAGCATCAAAAAGCAAGTAAAAAGTAAGTGTTGCAAAACTGGAAAAAATGTAAATTATATATAGTTATGTATTAGAACCTCTGATTCCTAATATTAAGGACATAAGAAACCATGTTTCACATGAATTTCTTAACATATCTACTTCCTAAAAATAACTTAAGTGTGATATACTGACCTACCCCCTGAATTACATAGGGTTAATGATAAGCTAGATTCAATTTCCTTACCATTTCTTTCCATGAGAAAGGCTTGCAGCTTGGAAATAAGATTAATTTCCCATGAGATGCTTAACTTTTATTTACTTATGTTGGAGTTTTCCTGCTTGGCATCTGCCCTGCTCTAGAAAATACTTTGAGACTAATCTTAAAGCTGTAACTTTAAAAAATTAAGAATAATGAAATGATGCAATTCACATAAAATGTCAGTATTATTCCTAGCAATAGGGGAAAATCCCGGTGTCCAGTCCATAATCAGCTTGTCCCAGTGGTAACAGAGATTTCAGGGCGCTTTTAACTCTTGTCTTTACAAAATAGTGGGACCACTGAGAAAGGTTAGTGAAATAGGACAAGTGAATTGGAAAGTGTGCGGGAGGGTTTGCCATGAGCAATTAATAACATAGGCATTCTTCTGTGCTCTCAAAAAATACAACTCAGCAGGTGTTTAGGGCTGTTAGACTGTATAGTCAAGACTTTTATATGATGCATTTGGCCCTGAACTGTTAGAATTAATCTTGAGCTTATCTATTCTTGGGAGGACAGATAATTGTGATAGTTCTATATGATGGTTGGTACATTAAAGAAAAAATCTACTGATCTTTTTGTGTTAGGTTTAACAAAGCCTACAAGGCAACCTGAAATATTGCCACAGTAACTAACCTCTTATCCTCTGTACCCACTTCAGTAGATTTTTGACAAATTTACTGGCTGAAAATTCTTACTATTTAAATACCTTTATAAAAAATTAAAGCTTTTTTTTTTTTGGCAGTTGGTTCACCATATTGTCTGCATCTTCGAGTTAAATTTTATTCCTCAGAACCCAATAATCTTCGTGAAGAGCTAACTCGGTAAGACCACTATCTAGAGTTGTACAGTGGTAAAGATTTGGTAAGGCTAGCTTAAAGATGTTGGAAGATTGTCTTTATAATTCCTTTCAGTTTACAGACAGCTAGTATAGTGCATTCCTTGCCCCTGGTAACAAACTTAGGCAACAGATTTTCATTTTGGGACACTTTTTAAGTGTAGGATTCTTCTCCTTTAACAGTTTTCAAAATAAAGAATTGATTCCCTAGCATCTTCCAAAGATAATTAGTGAGTTCCTTTTAGAGTATGATTATCAACTCATGGATTTTACACTGGCCTGATGTGTTTCAGTACACTGCCTTATTATGCTTTATTAATGTTCAAATTGATCTGTCTTACTGGGAGTTTATTCAGGTTGGTTTTTGACTTTCTTCACATATTAAAAAGTACCGTTGATTGATGAAAAATGTTACATCCTGATGTGGTTTGATAGTTCTGAATAAACTTTCAGTAGGTTATATATACGCTTATTTTTATTTTTTCCTGCCTCTTTGGTTGGTATTTATTCATTGACTCTATATGGTAAATCCATGACTTATGCACACACACTATTAAGTAAAAAACTTGAGTTGCTGAGCCCATTTAGAAGGGTTTCCCTTTCCACACTCGGTTAATGAGATTATAGCTGTTTCCATAGTTAGATACATGCCTGTATTCCTTCATGTGTGAGGTGGCTGTGTTGTCAGAATAAAGTTAAATCAGATCACAGGGCTCATTCTCAGTAATGTGCTTTATACCTTGTCTCTTAAAAGTTGCTGTGCTGCACCCTGTGGCCTGCTGTCCTTGCTTTTGTCTTGTGGACATGCTACCACCCTCCTGATGCATATTGCCCCTTTTCCCACATTCCTTTTTCCTATACAGACGGTTGTGGGTAAAGTTCTATAATTAGGAATGTTTCCTCTCAAATTAGAACGGTGGGATTATTTTTCAGAATAGATTGTTTATTAATTTGTACCTTTTATTTTTCTTAGGTATTTATTTGTTCTTCAGTTAAAACAAGATATTCTCAGTGGAAAGTGAGTATTAGTTATTTAAGGTAAACCACATTTTCTTAAGTACTTGAAGACGATTTTGAAAAATAAGTTCATTGTTCATTATAAAAAAGAAATGTCACCATAATGTATTATTTTCATTTATCTTAAAATGAAGGTTGTGAAATTATCTAACAAATTTGTGTTTTGGGCTCAGATTAGACTGTCCCTTTGGTACCGCAGTGCAGTTGGCAGCCTATACTCTGCAAGGTAAGCAGTTCCTGTGGTGGCCACTAAACGTGAAGCATAATTCTTTTCTGTGCATTTCTAAAAAATCTCAAAAGACTCAAAGTATTGTGCAAGAAAAGAACTGTATTTGTGTAAACTTGTATCAGTATCCATCTTTGACTTAACTTTCATTTGTGTTAAAACATTGCCTTCTTTTTCTTCCCTTTTACTTCATTTGCTTCCTTTACATCTGAGTGGTTTCAAGCAAAAATTGCAGTCCACTTGATAATTCAATGTGTTATAATTGGACTCTCAGCTTATTTTTTTCTTTAAAAAGAATGCAGGGATATATGAATAAACTGTTGCAATAGGCACATGGTTTGCTTTCCTTTTACTCTTATTTTAAAAAATGAATCCATGAAAGAGAGATAGTGTTTTTTAAAGCTCTGAATGGTTATTTTTTTACTGAATTTATTATACAATCTTATATTGGTTTCAAGGATACAACACAGTGGTTCAAATGTTACCCATATTATTAAATCCTCACCCTCACTAGTTCAGTTACTGTCAACATAGGAAGATGTTACAGAATCATTGACTATATTCACCATGCTGTACTACCATGATTGAAAATTTTTGTGTCACTTTATGCCCCTCACACCACCCACCCACCCCAAAACCCTGCCCTGGTAAGCACCAGTCACTTCTCAGTGTTTGTGAGTCTACTCATTTTCATTTTGTTTTGTTTTGTTTTGTTTTTGTAGTCCACAAATAAGTGAAATCTTATTGTATTTTTCTTTCTCCACCTGGCTTATTTCACTGAGCATAATATGCTCTTGATCTATGTTGTTGCAAGTGGCAGAATTTCTTTTGTTTTATGGCTGATTAATACTCTATTGTGTATATGTACCACACCTTCTTTATCCACTCATCTATTGGTGGACTCTTTCGTTGCTCCATATCTTGGCTATTGTACATAATGCAGTGATAAACACAGAGGTGCATATATCTTTTGGAATCAGGGATTTTGTTTTCTCAGTTAAATTTCTAGAAGTGGAATTACTGGGTTGTATGGTATTTCTGTTTTTAGTTTCTGAGGAACCTCCACACTGCTTTCCACAGTGGCTACACCAATTTACATTCCGACTAGCAGTGTTATTTCTTGCCAACACTTGTTATTTCTTGTCTTTTGGGTAGTGGCTATTCTAACTGGAATGAGGTGATATCTCATTGTGATTTTAATTTGCATTTCCCTGATGATTAGCGATGTGGACTATCTTTTCCTGTGACTTGGCCATCTGTATTTCTTCTTCAGAGAAATGTCTTTTCAGGTACTCTGCAAATTTTTCAATCAGGTTATTTGTTTTTCTGGTGTTGAGGAATATGAGTTTTTTAATATATTTTGGATATTAACCTCTTATTGGATAAATCGTTTATGAATGTATTCTCCCATACTGTAGGTTCTCCTTTTGTCCTGCCAATGATGTCCTTTTCTGTACAGAAGCTTTTTAGTTTGATGTGTTCATTTTTGACTT
This sequence comes from Smutsia gigantea, assembly GCA_032199065.1. Taxonomy (NCBI): domain Eukaryota; kingdom Metazoa; phylum Chordata; class Mammalia; order Pholidota; family Manidae; genus Smutsia; species Smutsia gigantea. The sequence continues at coordinate 25,283 of JAVSCE010004420.1, forward strand.
TGTGTCTCTTGCCTGAAGAGATGTGTCCAGGAAAAAATTTCTCATGCTTATTTTCAAGAGATTTTTGGCTATGTTTTCTTCTAAGAGTTTTATGGTTTCATGACTTACATTCAGGTCTTTGATCCATTTTGAGTTTACTTTTGTGTATGGAGTTAGATGGTAATTCAGTTTCATTCTCTTGCGTGTAGTTTGTCTGGTTCTCCCAATACGAGTTATTGAAGAGGCTGTCTTTTCCCCATTGTATATTCATGGCTCCTTTATTGTATATTCATTGACCATATATGCATGGGTTTATATCTGGGCTCGCTCTTCTGGTCCATTGACTAATGGATCTGTTCTTGTTCTAATACCATACCATTTTGATCACTGTAGGTTTGTAGTATAGCTTGAAGTCAGGTTGCATAATATCCTCAGCTTTGTTCTTTCTCAGGATTGCTTTGGCTATTTGGGATCTTTTGTGGTTCCAAATGAATTTTAGGATTATTTCCTCCACTGTATTGAAAAATGCTGTTGGTATTTTCATACGGCTTGCATTGATCAGTAATTTGCTTTGGCAGGATGGCCATTTTGACAATATGAATTCTTCCTATCCATGATCATGGGACAGATTCCCATTTATTTGTGTCATCTTTAATTTCTCTCATGAGTGTCTTATCATTTTCAGAGTACAGTACCTCTTTGGTTAGGTTTATTCCTAGGTATTTTATTCTTTTTGATGCAATCATAAATGGGATTGTTTTCCTGATTTCTCTTTCTGCTAGGTCATTGTTAGTATATAGGAATACAATAGGTATCTGTGTATTAATTTTTTATCCCGCAAATTTGCTGAATTCAATTATGCTAATAGTTTTTTTTGGTGGAGTCTTCGGGGTTTTCTGTGTATAATACCATGTCATCTTCAAATAGTGACAGTTTAACTTCTTCCTTCCAAATCTGCGTGCCTTTTATTTCTGTGTGTTGTCTGATTGCCCTGGCTAGGACCTCCAGTATTATGTTGAATAAAAGTGGAGAGTGGACATCCTTGTCTTGTTCCCAATCTTAATGAAAAAGCTTTCAGCTTCTGACCCTTGAGTATAATGTTAGTTGGGGTTTGTCATATATGGCCTTTATTATGCTGAGGTACGTACCCTCTGTACCCATTTTGTTAAGAGTTTTTATCATGAATGGCTGTTGAATTTTGTCAAATGATTTTTCAGTGTCTGTTAAGATTATCATGGTTTTTATCCTTTGGTTAATGTGGTGTATGATATTGATTGATATACGAATACTGTACCATTCTTGCATCCCTTGAATAAATCCCACTTGGTTGTGATGGATGTTCTTTTTCATGTATTTTTGAATTCAGTTTGCTAATATTTTGTTGAGGATATTTGCATTTGTCTTCATCAGGGATACTTATCTGAAATTTTCCATTTCTGTGGCGCCTTTTTTTTCATTTTGATATTAGAGTGATGCTGGCCCCATAGAAAGTTTGGAAATATTCCCTCCTCCTTCACTTTTCAGAATATTTTAAGAAGGATGGGTATTAGCTCAGTTTGGTGGAATTCAGCCATGAAGCCATCTGGTCCTGGACCTTTGTTTGTTGGGAGTTTTTTGATTACTGGTTCATTTTCATTGCTGGTAATTGATCTATTCAGATTTTCTGTTTCTTCCTGGTTCAATCTTGGAAGGTTGTACTTTTCTAGGAATTTCTCCAATTCTTCTAGGTGGTTCAACTTACTGGTATATAATTTGTCATAGAATTCTTAAAAATTCTTTGTATTTCTTTGGTATCCATTGTAACGATTCCTTTTTTCTTTCTGATTTTGTTTGTGTACTCTTTTTTTCTTGGTAAGTCTGGCTACGGTTTTTCTATGGCTTACAGTCTCTTTCCCCCTTTATTTTATTTTTTTATACTTTATTTTGTTATCATTAATCTACAATTACATGTGCAATATTATGGTTATTAAACTACCCCCTTCACCAGGTCCCCCCCACCAACCTCATTACAGTCACTGTCCATCAGCGTAGTGAGATGCTATAGAATCACTGCTTGTCTTCTCTGAGTTGTACAGCCCTCCCCGTGCCCCCCCCAACATGACATCTGCTAATCGTGATGCTCCTTTATCCCCCTTATCCCTCCCTTCCCACCCATCTTCACCAGTCCCTTTCCCTTTGATAACTATTAGTCCATTCTTGGGTTCTGTGAGTCTGCTGCTGTTCCATTCCTTCAGTTTTTTTCTTTGTTCTTATGCTCCACATATCAGTGAAATCATTTGATACTTGTCTTTTTCGACATGGCTTATTTCACGGAGCACAATACCCTCTAGCTCCATCCATGTTGTTGCAAATGGTAGGATTTCTTTTATTCTTATGGCTGAATAATATTCCATTGTGTATATGTACCACATCTTCTATATCCATTCATCTACTGATGGACACTTAGGTTGCTTCCACTTCTTGGCTATTGTAAATAGTGCTGCCATAAACATAGGGGTACATATGTCTTTTTCAAACTGGGCTGCTGCATTCTTAGGGTAAATTCCTAGGAGTGGGATTCCTGGGTCAAATGGTATTTCTATTTTGAGTTTTTTGAGGAACCTCTATACTGCTTTCCACAATGGTTGAACTAATTTGCATTCCCATCAGCAGTGTAGGAGGGTTCCCTTTTCTCCACATCCTCGCCAACATTTGTTGTTGTTTGTGTTTTGGATGTTGGCCATCCTCACTGGTGTGAGGTGATATCTCATTGTGGTTTTAATCTGCATTTCTCTGATGATTAGCGATGTGGAGCATCTTTTCATGTGCCTGTTGGCCATCTGAATTTCTTCTTTGGAGAAGTGTCTATTCATGTCCTCTGCCCATTTCTTAATTGGATTATTTTCTTTTTGTTTGTTCAGGTGCGTGAGTTCTTTATATATTTTGGGTGTCAACCCCTTATCGGATACATCATTTATGAATATATTCTCCCATACTGTAGGATGTCTTTTTGTTCTACTGATGGTGTCCTTTGCTGTACACAAGCTTTTCAGCTTGATACAGTCCCACTTGTTCATTTTTGCGTTTGTTTCCCTTGCCCGGGGAGATATGTTCATGAAGAAGTCGCTCATGTTTATGTCCAAGAGATTTTTGCCTATGTTTTTTTCTAAGAGTGTTATGGTTTCATGACTTACATTCAGGTCTTTGATCCACCTTGAGTTTACCTTTGTGTATGGGGCTAGACAGTAGTCCAGTTTCATTCTCTTACATGTAGCTGTCCAGTTTTTCCAACACCAGCTGCTGAAGAGGCTGTCATCTCCCCATTGTATATCCAAGGCTCCTTTATCAAATATTAATTGACTGTATATGTTTGGGTTAATGTTTGGATTTTCTATTCTGTTCCACTGGTCTGTGGGTCTGTTTTTGTGCCAGTACCAAATTGTCTTGATTACTGTGGCTTTGTAGTAGAGCTTGAAGTCAGGGAGCGTAATTCCCCCTGTTTTATTCCTCCTCCTCAGGATTGCTTTGGCTATTGGGGGTCTTTTGTGGTTCTATATGAATTTTAGAATTATTTGTTCCTGTTCATTCAAGAAAGCTGTTGGTAGTTTGATAGGGATTGCATTGAATCTGTAGTTTGCTTTAGGTAGTATAGCCATTTTGACAATATTTATTCTTCGTAGCCAAGAGCATGGGATGCATTTCCATTTGTTAGTGTCCTCTTTAATTTCTCTTAGGAGTGTCTTGTAGTTTTCAGAGTACAGGTCTTTCACTTCCTTCATTAGGTTTATTCCTAGGTATTTTATTCTTTTTGATACAATTGTGAATGGAATTGTTTTTCTGATTTCTCTTTCTGTTAGTTCATCGTTAGTGTATAGGAAACCAACAGATTTCTGTGTGTTAATTTTGTATCCTGCAACTTTGCTGAATTCAGATATTAGTTCTAGTAGTTTTGGAGTGGAGTCGTTAGGGTTTTTTATGTACAATATCATGTCATCTGCAAATAGTAACAATTTCACTTCTTCTTTACTGGTCTGGATGCCTTGTATTTCTTTGTTTTGTCTGATTGCTGTGTCTAGGACCTCCAGTACTATGTTGAATAACAGTGGAGAGAGTGGGCATCCCTGTCTTGTTCCCGATCTTAGATGAAAAGCTTTTAGCTTCTCGCTGTTAAGTATGATGTTAGCTGTGGGTTTCTCATATATGGCCTATGATGTTGAGGTACTTGCCATCTACACACATTTTGTTGAGAGTTTTAATCATGAATGGATGCTGAATTTTGTCAAATGCTTTTTCAGCATCTATGGAGATGATCATGTGGTTTTTGTTCTTCTTTTTGTTGATGTGGTGGATGATGTTGATGGATTTTCGAATGTTGTACCATTCGTGCATCCCTGGGATGAATCCGACTTGATCATGGTGTATGATCCTCTTGATGTGTTTTTGAATTCGGTTTGCTAATATTTTGTTGAGTATTTTTGCATCTATGTTCATCAGGGATATTGGTCTGTAATTTTTTTTTTGGTGAGACCTTTGCCATGTTTTGGTATTAGAGTGATGCTGGCTAAATAGAATGAGTTTGGAAGTATTCCCTCCTCTTCTATTTTTTGAAAAACTTTAAGGAGAATGGGTGTTATTTCTTCTCCATATGTCTGGTAGAAATCAGAGGTGAATCCATCTGGTCCGGGGGTTTTGTTTTTGGGTAGTTTTTTGGTTACTGATTCAATTTCATTGCTTTTGATTGGTCTGTTTAGTTTTTCTGTTTCTTACTTCGTCAGTCTTGGAAGTTTGTATTTTTCTAAGAAGTTGTCCATTTCTTCTAGGTTTTCCAGCTTGTTAGCATATAGATTCTCATAATATTATTTTATAATTCTTTGTATTTCTGTGGGATCCGTCGTGACTTTTCCTTTCTCATTTCTGATTCTCTTTATGTGTGTAGATTCTCTTTTTCTCTTAATGAGTCTGGCTCGGGGTTTATCTATTTTGTTTATTGTTTCAAAGAACCACATCTTGGTTTCATTGATTTTTTCTATGGTTTTATTCTTCTGAATTTTATTTATTTCTTCTCTGATCTTTATTATGTCCCTCCTTCTGGTGACTTAGGGCCTCATTTCTTCTTCTTTTTCCAATTTCAGTAATTGTGTCTTCAGACTATTCATTTGGGAATGTTCTTCCTTCTTTAAATAGGCCTGGATTGCAATATACTTTCCTCTTAGAACTGCCTTTACTGCGTCCCACAGAAGTTGTGGCTTTGTTGTTGTTGTCATTAATCTCCATATATTCTTCGATTTTTTTTTTGATTTGGTCATTAACCCGTTGATTTAATTAGGAGAATGTTGTTAAGTCTCCATGTATTTGTGAGCCTTTTTGATTTCTTTCTAAAGTTTATTTCTAGTTTTATACCTTTGTGATCTGAGAAGTTGGTTGGCAGAATTTCAATATTTTTGAATTTATTGAGGTTCTCTTTGTGGCCTAGTATGTGGTCTACTCTGGAAAATGTTCCATGTGCACTTGAGAAGAATGTGTATCCTGTTGCTTTTGTTGTAGGTTTGGGTGTAGAGTTCTGTAGATGTCTGTTAGGTCCATCTGTTCTAGTGTGTTGCTCAGTGCCTCTGTGTCTTTACTTATTCTCTGTCTGGTTGATCTGTCCTTTGGAGTGAGTGGTGTGTTGAAGTCTCCTAAAATGAATGAATTGCTTTCTATTTCCTCCTTTATTTCTGTTAGTATTTGTTTCACATATGCCAGCACTCCTGTGTTGGGTGCATATATATTTATAATGGTTATATCTTCTTGTTGGAATGACCCTTTATCATTATGTAATGTCCTTCTTTATCTCTTGCTAGTTTCTTTAATCCCTCCGTCATATTTAAATGATAATTGTGCTGGATACAATATTTTTGGTTTGAGGCCCTTCTGTTTCATTACGTTAAATATATCATGCCATTCTCTTCTGGCCTGTAAGGTTTCTGTTGAGAAGTCTGGTGATAGTCTGATGGGTTTTCCTTTGTAGGTGATCTTTTTTGTGTCTCTAGCTGTCTTTAATACTCTGTCCTTATCTTTGATCTTTGCCATTTTAATTATTATGTGTCTTGGTGTTGTCTTCCTTCAGTCCCTTGTGTTGGGAGATCTGTGGGCTTCCGTGAACTGTGAGACTATTTCCTTCCCCAGCATGGGGAAGTTTTCAGCAATTATTTCTTCAAAGAGACTTTCTATCCGTTTTCCCTCTCTTCTTCCTCTGGTACTGCTATAATGCGAATATTGTTCCATTTGGATTGGTCACACAGTTCTCTTAATATTCTTTCATTCCTAGAGTTCTTTTTATCTCTCTCTGCCTCAGCTTCTCTGTATTCCTGTTCTCTTATTTCTATTCCATTAACAGTCTCTTGCATCTCATCCAGTCTGCTGCTAAGCCCGTCGATCGCTTGTCTCAATTCTGCATTGTCTTTCCTCACTTCCTCCCTCACCTCTTGCATATTTCTTTGTAGATCTGTCAGTATGGTTATGACTTTTGTTCTGAATTCTTTTTCAGGAAGGTTGTTCACTTCCATCCCTTCAGGTTTCCTCTCTGGTGTTGTCTGTGTCTCGGTGAGTTTTGTTTGTACCATATTCCTCTGTCTTTTCATGGTGATAGAGGTGGTCGCTGGTAGGTGCCACGTATGTCAGCTGGGCTCTTTAAGACTTTTAAGAAGAAAATTAAAAAAAAGAAAAGAGAAAAGAAAAAAGAAAGAAAAATATGCCCTCCAAGAATACATTCTGTGGGGATGCTGTAGGTGGCGCTGTTGCTGCACTATTCTGCAGCCGGGCCATGCCGCTCTGCAGGGCACTTTGTAGCTCTGGCCGGGGCGGGAACGAATGGGAGGCAGTTGATCTCTGTGTGAAGTCTGAGTGCGGCTAGTCTTTCCCAGTTGTCAGCCAAAGGGGTCCGAAATTCCCTAGGACTCCCAGCCTGCCTGGCTGACTGTGCTGGGACGATCCTGGGCGCTTGTCTCTTTGAGACTGCAAAACAAAAAGCCCGCGCTTTTCTTTTGTCCCGGGAGCTGGCTACGGTGGCCCAGGTACGTTCCCAAGCTCAGATCCTGCACCCTCTGTCTCTCCAGTCTCCGATACACCGCACGATGTGTGTCAGCGCCCTCTGGTTCTCTGATTTCCATTTCAATGGCAGATCACCAGGGCTGGTTATTTCGCGGGCCTGTACTTCCACTCCTTCCCGGCTCTGAATCCTCTCCTCCCACTGGTTCGCTGGGTTGAGGGAGTGCTCGGGTCCCACTGGGTCGCGGCTCCGTATCTTACCCGCCTCGCGGGGTGCCGAGTCCTCTCAGGTGTAGATGCAGGCTGTGTGCTGTCCTGTATCTTCTGGTCTCTTTTTTAGGAATAGTTGTATTTGTTGTATTTTCATAAATACATATGGTTTTGGGAGGAGATTTCCGCTGCCCTGCTCACGCCGCCATCTTCCCGGAAGTGCACCCCCCCTTTATTTATGTTAGTATTTATTTTACATATTTAGGTCTCCTATGTTGAGTGCATAGATATTTGTAATGGTTATATCCTCTTGTTGGACTGACCCCTTTATCATTACATAATATCCTTGTCTCAGTACTTTCTTTGTTTTGAAGTCTATTTTGTCTGATATAATCACTGCTACTCCTGCTGTTCTCTCCCTATTGTTTGCATGGAATATCTTTTTCCATTCCTTACTCAGTCTGTGTATGTCTTTGGGTCTGAAGGGAGTCAGTCTCTTGTAGGCAGCATATGGATGGGTCTTGTTTCTTTATCCATTCTGCCACCCTGTGTCTTTTGATTGTTGCATTCATCCCATTTATGTTTAAGTTAATTATTTATAGGTATGTACTTATTGCCATTTATTAGTTGTTTTCTTGGTGTTTTTGTAGTTGCTCTCTATTCCTTTCTTCCTCCCTTATACTCCTGTTTTATTACCTATGGTTTTCTTTAGTGCTATGATTGGATTTCTCTTTTTAAATTTTTTATGTCTTTTAAAGGCTTGGGTTTGTGGTTATCATAAGGTTTAGGGGTAGCTTCCTAACTCCATAACAGTCTCTATTAAGTTAATGATTGCTTTATTTCAAACAGTCTAAAAGTACTTTTTTCCTTCCTCTTCCACACTCCATGTCTTAGATGTCTTAATCTGCATTTTTTGTGTATCCTTTGACTGATTTTGTGTTTAGTTGGTTTTACTACTTTTGTTTTAATTTCATACTTGCTTGGTAAGTAATTGGTCTACTGCCTTTACTGTTGGTTTATTTGCGCTGTTGAAAATTATTTAGGCTTAAGAACATTTCTCTCTACAGAAGTCCCTTTAACATACCCTGTAATGCCCGTTAGTGGCTGTAAATTCCTTCAGCCTTTGTTTATCTGCAAAATGTCTAATCTCTCCTTCAAATTTAAATGAAAATCTTGCTGGGTAGAGCATTTTTGGTTGAAGGTCCTTCTGTTTGAATACATTAAATGTTTCATGCCACTCCCTTTTGGCCTGTAAGGTTTCTACCAAGAAGTCTGCTTATAGCCTAATGGGGTTTTTTCCCTTATAAGTAATCTTTTTTATCTGGCTGCTTTCAAATACCTTTTCCTTATCCTTAATCTTTGTTATTTTAATTTCTGTATGTCTTGGTGTTGTCTTCCTGAAGTTCCTTTTGTTAGATGCTCTCTGAACTTCCATGACCTGAGTGCCTGTTTCCTTCCCCAGATTGGGGAAGTTTTCAGTAATTATTTCTTCAAAGAGACTTTCTACCCCCTTGTCTCTCTCTTCTCCTTTTGGTACCACTATTCGGACACTGCTTTGTTTGGAGTTTGTCACACAGCTAGCTCACTTATCATTCTTTCATTTCTAGAGATTGTTTTCCTTCTCTATTCGTCAGCTTTGCTGTGTCCCTGTTCTCTGATTTCCATTTCATTGTCTCCTCTACTTGCAACAGTCTATTATTTATTCCCTCCATTGTTTATTTCAGTTAAATTACTGTATTGTTCAGATCTTCTCTTTGTTGAAGTTCTCCCTGAGATCCTCAATTCTTTTCCTCATTAGTGATCATATTTATGACTTTTACTTTGAAATCTTAATCAAGAAGATTGGTGGTCTCCATTTCATTTAGCCCTCTTTCTGGTGTCTTATCCTGACCTTTTGTTTGGAACATATTCCTCTGCATCCTCATTTTTCAAGGGTTCTGTGTTTCTTCCTATGTATTATTTGGGTCTTCTATGGTTCCTGGGCTAGAGAGTAATGGCTTTATGAAGAAAGTGTCCTGTGGTGCCCAGAACTGAAGACTCTTTACTCTCCAGTGCCTGGTTTTCCTTTGCAGTTGAACACCAGTTGCTGTTAGTGGGCTATGGGCAGGGCTGCCTTTCTGTCTATCTGCTGGCAGTGCTCTATCTCAGTCTGTCATGCCGCTGCTGGCCCTCTGTGATCAGAGCAGTGGCTTCTGCTGGGATTATTGTTGTCAGGGATGCCCACTGCCTGCCTGCAGTGAGGGCAGTGCTGCCTGGCTATGGAGGTAGGCAGGGAAGTTGCAGTTGGTGGCAGTCATGTAGGTGCCTGAGTTCACAGGTGTGTGAGTACGCAGTGGCACAGAACCCAGCTGGGCTACCTGTGAGGAGGAAGGAACACATGGAGCTGAGCGCCTGTCTAATTGGGCTAATACAGTGCTGAGGACCTGGGAATACCTCCCTCTGCCTGCCAGGCAACAAAGTCTGACACTGCTGCTGTGCCAAATGGGCGGGTGTGCTGGCAGTGCATGTGAGAAAGCTAGGGGGATAGAGCATTTGGGGCTTCCGCAACTGCCTGAGGCAGGGCTGGGGAAGTGTTGTACACCTGCTTTCTTGTTGAGAGAGCTCCGTGAGACCCTCGCCCCTCTGGCATCCCAGCCTCTGTTTGGAAATCTTTTAAACTGATGCTTCTTGGATCTTAGTGGGACTGGTGGAGCATGCCTCTCCTCTGTAAGAGTGGCTGTTTCCAAGGCTCCCAGAGTGTTCCAAGTCTCCCTGGTGTCCAGCCCAGGTAATCACCATATCTCAGTGGACTTGTGTTTCCAGAGCAGATCTCCAGGGCCAGGTGTGCAGAGTTCCTGAGAGCCTATCCTCTTCACACTCCATTCCTCTTCCACTTGCCTGTGGGGTGGGATGAGGGAATGGTTGGGGCCTTACTCCATCATGGCTCTGACACTTTACCCTTCTCTGTGTGGTCTTCTCTTCTTCACCAGGTGATTGTGGTCTGTTCTGCGGGCTTCAGGTCTTTCAGGGTTACTTGTATTTACTGTAGTTGCTTCCTTGGTGTCTGTGTGTGAGGGGAGGTTTCTGCCTTGCCTTCCTATCTGCCATCTTTTTTCCCCCTCCCCCTCCCCCTCTTATGGTTATTTTAAGAATTTAAAAAAATGTTTTCCAATATAGAAGATTAATGAAAAACTCACTGTTTACCTTGTTACACTGATCAAATGTTGTTAAACTTATGTATTTTTTTCTGAGAAATTGACACCTTAGGAAAACTGTAATTTCAGTCCTTTTTCACAAAATGGAAAGAAACAATCTGTTGGAGTATCTGTGTATATTGGAATAACAATAACAATAATATTTAATGATTATCAATAAATTAGACTTTTTTTGTGATTCTATATTTATCTTCAGTTCAAGATCAGTAATTTTTTTCAATTATATATATACTTTACAAGAATAAATTTTTATGTTTTGTGGTAAACCTAGTATTTTTGCTTATTATTTGTTTCCACTTCTTAAAAAAGTATATTTTCCTGTTGATGGAGGGATTGGTGACTGGAGGAAATTTCTGTACTTGAAAAATTTGCTGCAAGTATAAATTTACCTACCTGCCTTCATCTACTATCCTAGTCTGTCTACAAATTGAAAGCTGTTTTCTAATCTGCACAATATTAAGTAGGTAATAGGTGGGAAATGCTCTGCCTCTAGCATTGCAATGATAAGTGTATAATTTCAAGCATCTTTTCTTGAAAGCAACTTTTTACATTTTATTAATTTGTATGAGGTTGTTAATTCTAAAACTCTCACATCTACTGAAAAGCTGTCATTTTCAATATCGGAGTTACACCATTTATTGTGTTCTGTATTTTATCTGTTTCTTATTGTGGAACTTTCATGACAGTGTATATGCTTTTTGAAAATATGATTTTTATACATTTTTGTGTATTCACAGAACACTATTCTAAGTGTTCGCTAAATAAATACTTGTTTGATTCAAGCATGCAGCTCTATTGTATCTCTAACTCCACTTATATATTTTTTCTAAATAGAAGCTCTTTCCTACTCTCTCTCTCTCATCCATTGGCTCCATTATTTTTATGATTCCTCCAAACCTCCTGTCTTATGCATCTCTTTGTTCCATGTCTAAGTTTACCAAGCCCTACTAATACTTAAGGTCCTTAAGAATTAAATTTACTGAAGTATTACTCCCATCTTCATAAAATGAGCTCCTTTTTTCTCATTTGTGATTTTATATTTTATTAGAATAATTTTTATTAGCTTTTCCTCACACTCTCAAGTTCAGTTTTCCTTCACTACCATTTTAGTACATATCCTGGACAACATTATGCATATTTGGTTTGGTGCTTCTTAAAGACATTGTGGTCCACACAAAAGAACAATTTCTTCAGCAATAAAGTGGGTGCAGTAAATATTTTCCAAGGTCATTGTAAAGTTAAATGACAGATTATCTGTAATATGTACAGTGTGTAGAGTAGATGCTCAATAAATAATGAGTTATCATTTTTATTATCTCAAGATGGTTCTTTTTTTTATCCACAGCTGGATTTTTTTTTATCAAAATGAAAATACTTTAATTTTTTAATATAAGTAAAATATTCTTTTAAAGGAAAAGTTTCTAAAGCATAGAAGATTAGAATCAGTCACTATTTTCCCTTCTTTCCCAAACTTCAGAGATGACCACAGTTGAGTACCTAAATGTTTGTGCATTGTACAGTTATTTTCCTACTGTGTCCTGAAATATTTTTTAGTCATTTTTCTCTGTTATTTCTCTAGGATTAATAATTTAAAGTTTCCTAAAGGTCCTCTTTTAAATTTATGATCTTTTTCTTAAAAGCTAAAATTTGAAGTGTGTATATAATATTCTTCAAAGACTCAGACCTGGGATTTCATTACTGATTGAGAAAAAAGGAAGTTGTGAACACTGAAAATAATGAGGAGTAATAAAAGAATTAAGACAGGAGTACTGAATATATGTATTTTTTAAATATTAGGTTTTTGGATTTTATGGGCTAAGAGGAAAAATGAAACATGTATGTAATCTAGGCAGACTGATTTGAAATTAATAAAGGTAATAAACATCCTCATTATTTCCTTTAGTATACTTAGATTTTCAGGAGTAGTCAATCACAGATTCTACTTGCTAAAATCCAGAATTAGCTTGGAAGTCACAGGGATCAGTACAACTTTAGTGTTCCTTTATTATGTGTAATTGCTCATATTAAGCATACATCTTTGTGTATTACAGTAGGTGATGTTGATACAAAAAAATAAGTAAAAATAAATTTTCTGGAGAACAGACGCTGTATCTACAGTGATATATGATGTCATTTTCTGTGCATATTAGATTTTTAATAGTGCTGGCTATTAGTTTTTTAAGGATTGCTAAATATTTTTATTCAAGTTACTTCTCTTCATAAGTCTAGAAAGAGGTTTTCGAAAGCTAAGCATTATAAGGCATTAATAAATTGAGAGAGACATTTAACTGAAAATACACCACCTACCACAAATATATGATTTGCGTGTATAGACAGTTAAGTCATAAGTTTATGCTAGGTTTATTTTTGGGAACAGTCAGGGTGTTATGAATTTCTGGTAGTTTAAGAAAGAATCTTTCTAATCTTCTTAAACAGTTAATAAACTAATAAAATGAGTTTTAAAGAAAGATTCAGCAGGACATAAACTTACTAACAAAATAAAACTTTCTGAAACTTTTGTAGCTGAACTTGGTGACTATGATCTTGCTGAGCATAGTCCTGAACTTGTATCAGAGTTCAGGTTTGTGCCCATTCAGACGGAGGAGATGGAGCTGGCTATTTTTGAGAAATGGAAAGAATACAGGTACTTGACATTTGATCATGCTTTCTTTAACATCATCACAATAATGATTCTGTATTTGTCTTCTTCTATTTCTATACTTGGTGTAGAGTTCATTTATACTTATTATTTTTGAAATTATTGTTTTTAAATTTCAGAGGTCAGACACCAGCACAAGCTGAAACCAATTATCTGAATAAAGCCAAATGGCTAGAAATGTATGGAGTTGATATGCATGTGGTCAAAGTAAGTACTGTGTTGTAATGTTTTTTCAAAAACTTATCTTCAGGATTCAGGGTGGTGATGAGGGAAGACATGGAGTTTGCATAGTCTAGCACTGGATACTTTGGATTGTATTATAAAGGTTAGATGTAATACTGAGCAATGAAAATCTCACATAAAGGTTAGTTGTAAGAAAGAAAAGAGTCAAAATCTCAAAAAGGTATGTCTGCTTTTAACTTGTTATTATGCTTAAGTTGAATAGACCCTGAAACTTAGAATAATTTAGGAGACAAGACAAAATTCATAGCTTGAGAAGACTTTGATAAAATGTACTATAGCTTGTTTGGTGATGTAAGTTATTTTTGATAAAACTGCTGAATTTTCACAGAAAGGCAGTGTTTTTCAAAATTTGTGATTTAAGTGGTGACTAGAATATTGGAAGAATCTGGAAAGAGCTTTCTTTATAGTGGAAGTAAATCTGCCTATTTTCAATGAAAACGTACCTTAAGACTGTAATGTTTTATTGTACTAAATTTATGCATAAAATTTCCTGAGAATGTTATTTTGGGTATTCTAATTGTTGAAAACACCTTGCATATTAATATTAGCCTATATAATTATTATAATATAATTCATTGTGAAAATAAAATCAAATATATTTGTGAAATATGAAACCTGTTTATGCAACTAAGCTAACATATGCTCTCCTTAAATTAGGCTAGAGATGGGAATGATTATAGCTTGGGACTAACCCCTACAGGAGTCCTTGTGTTTGAAGGAGAGACCAAAATTGGCTTATTTTTTTGGTAAGCAGTTAATGTCAAAGATACTTATCATTTTGTTTCTTTAATGAGCAGAAACATTTATATCAAGTTACTACATAAAATAGAGTTTGGAAATCAAATAGTTCTGAAAAGGTTATAAATGAAAAGCATTTTATTTCTTGTCACATTCTTACCCATCTTTAGTACTACCCCGCCAAGGGGCAACTTTTAAAACTCTGCTATCCATATTTACTGTTGGTTTCAAGGTATGTCAGAATACATGTCTTAATATAAATATTTTATATTTCTACATGTATTAAATGTTCATACGGACATTCTCCTGTCATGTAGTTATGTCATTCTTTTTAGTTATTTCTTGTCCCACAATAATCTCATTGCTAAGAGGAAGATATTGGTACCATTACCCTTCCTTTTAAGCTGTGCTTATCTTTCTGTGTCCCAACTCCTCCTATCATCCATACTTTTACATTATATTTGCATTTTACTTTTACATCAAGGATAGATTTACTTGGCTTTTCATAACCACAATTAAGTTCTTCTGGTTTGCCTTGTTCTAAAGGCTGAGAATCAGGAGATAGTGTTTACATTGTCATGTCTGTGTCAGAACTATTACAGAGCTTAGTACTGTACTGATATTAGGTACGAAGGTGGCCCCTGTATATTGGCCCATATGTTGTTTACTTCTTCACAGCATGCCAAGTTGTTAGCTTAAAGCTGGCCAGCACCAAGTTAAAATTCTTACACATCCAATTACTTTAAGTATATAGCCCAGTAAGTATTTTGCTAGCCACTTAAAACCTGCCTGCCTGTTTTGCATATCCCATTGCAAACTGCACCTGAATCTGCTAGCCACAAGACAGATGCTGTAGCTATAAAAGAATCCAAACCACTGCTGCCCTTTGGATGGCTCTGGCCCAGAGACTCCACCCTTGCTGCTGAATGCCATCGCCTAGACACATAAGCCCCTCTCTGATTCCCCTCTCCTGGGAGTTCCCTTGCCCTCTTCCCCTTCTAGGTGGTAGCCCTGTGCTGCTGCCCCTGGAAGGTCTCTGCTGTGAAGGACTTCGTCATGCAGCCATGTCCAAACGCCTCTCAGTGAAGCTGGTTCTGCAGTACTCTCTCCTGGTGCTTTTTTTTGATCAACCTCAAAATTCACATCACAGTTGGCATTACACTTCCTTTTTGTATAGGCTTGTGTTTTCCCTAAAATTCTTGGCTCCCTTCTCCCACGTCCAACACCTGACACATCCCTTTAAATTACCTGATTTGGTCTTGTCCTTAAATTCTTTCAAATTCTCAAGGGTTGCCTTAAAAGATTATTCTGTTCCCATTGGAACTCTGCTCTTTTGCTCTCCAGGCTGCTCTTACAGCTTTTATCTTGAGTTCCTCTTCCTGCTTTCTCAACTAGGATCCTGTATCTTTTTCCCATATTTCCTCTTTCTTTATTTTTGTTTTATCTAATATGTATCTTCAAGTAACTGCCTAACAAAAGAGTGTAGGAGGTAAATTACTTGAATCCTTGGATGCCTTAAAGTGGTTTATCCTTCTCTTATGCTTTCTTGATAATTAGGCTGAGACTGAAATTTAAGGTTGAAAAATATTTCTCCTCAAAACATTGAAGATAGTATTTATTTTTGTGTCTAGGTGTCCCTGCTAGGGACTCTGAGAAATTATTGGAACACCTTTATAATTGTCCTTTGATGGATAAGGGCACTGGGGTATTTATTTACCCACTCGTTGAATGTTAATTCTTCCATGTTTCCAGCTTGCCCTGAGGGCAGTGGAACATGCTTTACTGGCCAGAGAATGCTCTGGATAGAGATGAAGAAGATCTTTTGTGTTGTTAAGTATCTTTTTGTGTTGTGTGTTAAGGTTGTTGTGAGAATCAATAGAATTAATGTATGTAAAACACTTAGAAGAGCACCTGACACTTAGTAGGCATTACTTGAGTAGTTGTTACACTTAATTAGTGCTAGATCCTCCCCTTCTCCTCTAACTAGTACACTTACTTAGTTATTTTTGTGTTAGTACAGCTCTTGTAAACAAGCTGTTTTACAATTTATTTTATATGCTTATTTAAAAATTAGTGAGAGTGAGAGTCACATTGTTTTGACATTCACAGTTCATGGAAGTACAGAATTATGGTAGGTTTAGTTTCAGTAGAGGTGGGAGATAGAGTTGGCAAGTGGGCCTCAAAATGAAGTTAAAAAAATTTTTTTAAATTAAAGATGTATTTCCTACTGAAATTGATATAAAAAATAGAGTTGAAGGCCCTAATCAGTAATTTAATTTCCTTTATGTCTTTAAAAAAGCTTTATAGTCTTTGCTGCTGCTTTAACACTAAGCTTGGATAATCTATTGCACATAGTTGGGGGACTTGTGAAATATATATATATAGATAGATAGATTTCTTCATTTTTTTTTCCTTAACATTTAATGTCTGATACATGTGCAGCATCAATTTTGCTAGAAGCATTGTACTTTTGACATTTTTTTTTCCTGTTAACTGTTTTTTAGATTGGAGACTTTTTTGGTGGGCAGTGCAGATTGTTTACCCTCTTACCAGTTTTCAATTCAGAAGTTAGATGATAATGTGCTTGCAATAACAACAAATTGTTTTTTGAACTTAGAGGACATTTATTTGAAATCTGGCTGTTACTCTTACATTGTTACAGGCCCAAGATAACCAGATTGGATTTTAAGAAGAATAAATTAACCCTGGTGGTTGTAGAAGATGATGATCAGGTAGGAGAGTATTGCATTATTTATTTAACTATATTTAGTGGTAACCAACTCAAGTCTTTAAAAGGAAAATGTTCCTTATTGTTTTTTAGAGCCATAGAACTTACAAGAAATAATTTAATTAAATAATTTCCTGCTTCAGGTAACAGCATCTTAAAAATATGGTTTCTACCCTTAAGAGTAGAGATAATATGAAAGACTGTCTGGTTTCTTCATTGATAATATACCTCATGTGTATGAAAAACTGCATTTAAATAACTTTATCCCTTTAGTACCTGATCAAAAGATTAATCAAGATGGTCATCTAATAATATTCTTTAATAAAATCTTCCAAACTAAGATTACCTTTTTAAAATAAAATTTAGTTGCTAAATGATACACACAACATGATGCCCCTCGCTTGCATTATGCTAAGTGAGAGAAGCCAGACTCAAATGATTCTGAGTCTACGATTCCGTTTATATGACAACATGGAAAAGGCAAACTTCTAAGAATAAGGAATAGGTCAGTGATTATTTAAGATGAGAGGGAATGATGAGGTTTAACCCCAAAGGAACAGTACAGGGAATTTCTGGGGATGAGAAAACTATTCTGTATCCTGATTTTGGTGGTGGTTGCTAGACTCTATGCATAAGTTGTCAAAACTCACAGAAATGTGAGTAAATAAAAATAATTTTATTCCATTTGAAAAACATATACTTATAGATAGATATAGATAAAAGGAAACTGGGCAAAATGTTAAAAGATTTGTATGCACAATAAAGTGTGAGAAGGACTAAATAGAACCTAAAAAAAAGAATTCTGAAAATTAGATAAGTTTTGCAAGTTTTGATTTATTACTGAAATACATGCAAATACATGCAAAGGGTTGTCCTGTCACATAGCTTAGAAGAAAATCATAGAGCCAATAATAGAGCATTTTAAAAAGAAATCTCTTAGTGGCACAGAGGCTGATCATTTTATCATCAACAAATGAAAATGTTTCAGAAGAGGCAGATTTCACATGCAAAAACAGTCAATTTATTTCACAAATGTTTTCCTTTTTTTGTAAGCACCTATGTGGTTAAATGATACTGGTATCTAATAAAGGCAGTCCTTCAAGAAGAATAAAGTACAATTCTGTGTGATAAGAAAATGTCATAATTTACTTGGTGGCACTTGTTCTTATTGGTTCATAAAATAATTGTACATCTCACAGTTGATGGCATTCTAGATTTGATCTAATGTAGTATTAGCTTCTTGGATATCATTTTGAAGATATTTTGTATGTTATAGAACTAAATGTGTATACCAAATCTTATACAGAAGTTAGCATTCTTATACACTGTTCTATATTTACCTTTTTGAACTTTACATTTTAACTTGGAATTGTTTCCGTATCAGTACATAAAGTGCTTCTTCATTCTTATTAAAAAAAAACAAAAAACCTAAAACTGCATAGTATTCTAGTATATAGGTGTACCCTAATTTACTTAATTCTCAGTTAACTGACATTTATACACTATGTATACATTTTTTTGTACATTGAGAAGTATCTTTAGGATAATTTCTGGAGGTAGATTTGCTGTTTCCAATAGTTATGTGCATTTGTCCAGGATATAAAGAGATACTATCAAGTTGTACAAACCTGTTTCCACAGAGGAGGTTGTCACAATTTTATCAGAAAGATAAAAAAATGGAACTTCATTGTAGATTATATTTTTATTTTTATTATTACAAGTCTTATTGAATATCTCATACATTTGAGTTATGCTTATTTTACTGAGCATAACACCCTTTAGCTCCATCCATATTGTTGCAAATGGTAGGATTTGTTTTCTACTTATGACTGAATAATATTCCTTTGTGTATATGTACCACATCTTCTTTATCCATTTCATCTACTGATGGACACTTAGGTTGCTTCCATGTCACAGGTATTGTAAATAGTTCTGCAATAAGCATAGGGCTACATATGTCTTTTTGAATCTGTGATCCTGTTTTCTTAAGGTAAATTCCAGGGAGTGGAATTTTGTGTCAAATGGTATTTCTATTTTTAGTTTTTTGAGGAACCTCCATATTGCTTTCCACAATGGTTGAACTAATATACATTCACTCCAACAGTGTAGGAGGGTTCCCCTTTCTCTGCATCCTCGCCAGCATTTGTTGTTGCTTCTCTTTTGTATGGTGGCCATCCTAACTGGTGTGAGGAGATATCTTATTGTGGTTTTTATTTGCATTTCACTGATGATTAGCGATGTGGAGCATCTTTTCATGTGCCTGTTGGCCATCTGAATTTCTTCTATGGAGAAGTGTCTGTTCAGATCCTCTGCCCATTTTTTTTTTCTTTTTCTATTAAGGTATCATTGATATACACTCATATGAAGGTTTCACAAGTAAAACAGTGTGGTTACTACAATCACCCTTATTATCGAGTCCCCCCCGTACCCCATTGCAGTTATTGTCCATCAGTGTAGTAAGATGCCACAGAGTCCCTACTTGTCTTCTCTGTGCTACACTGTCTTCCCTGTGACCCCACACACACCATGTGCACTAATAATGATACCACACAATCCCCTTCTCCCTCCCTCCCAACCCACCCTTTCCCACCCCTCCCATTTGGTAACCAGTAGTCCCTTCTTGGAGTCTGTGAGTCTGCTGCTATTCTGTTCCTTCAGTTTTGCTTTGTTGTTATACTCCACAAATGAGGGAAATCATTTGGTATTTGTCTTTCTCTGCCTGACTTATTTCACTGAGCATAACCCTCTAGCTCCATCCATGTTGTTCTCTGCCCATTTTTTAATAGGGTTAGTTGCTTTTTGGGGATTGAGGCATGTGAGTTCTTTATATATTTTGGATGTTACTTGTCCAAATGTCGATATGTCATTTACAAATATATTCTCCCATACTGTAGGATGCCTTTTTGTTCTACTGTTGGTTTCCTTTGCTGTACAGAAGCTTTTTAATTTGATGTAGTCCCACTTCTTCATTTTTACTTTTGTTTCCTTTGACCAAGGAGATGTGTTCAGGAAAAAGTTGCTCATGATTATATTCAAGAGATTTTTGCCTATGTTTTCTTCTAATGGAGTTTTATGGTTTCATGACTTACATTCAGGTCTTTGATCCATTTCGAGTTTACTTTTGTGTATGGAGTTAGACAGTAATCCAGTTTCATTCCCTTTCATGTAGCTATGCAGTTTTGCCAACACCAGTTGTTGAAGAGGCAGTCATTTCCCCATTGTATGTCCATAGCTCCTTTATGTGTATTAATTGGCCATATATGTGTGGGTTTATATCTGGGCTCTCTATTCTGTTCCATTGATCTATGGCTCTGTTCTTGTGTCAGTACCAAATTGTCTTGATTACTGTGGCTTTATAGTAGAGCTTGAAGTTGGGGAGTGTAATCCCCCCAACTTTATTCTTCTCAGGATTTCTTTGGCTGTTCACAGTCTTTTGTGGTTCCATATTAATTTTTGAACTATTTGTTCCAGTTCATTGAAGAATACTGTTGGAATTTTGATAAGGATTGCACTGAATCTGTAGATTGATTTAGGCAGGATGGCCATTTTGACAATAATTCTTCTGCCCAAGAGCATGAGATGTATTTCCATTTATTGGTGTCTTCTTTAATTTCTCTCAAGAGTGTCCTGTAATTTTCAGGGTATAGACCTTTCACTACTTTGGTTAGGGTTATTCCTAGGTATTTTATTCTTTTTGATGCAGTTGTGAATGGAATTGTTTTCCTGATTTCTCTTTATGCTAGTTCATTGATAGTGTATAGAAATGCAACAGATTTCTGTGTACTAATTTTGTTTCCCGCAACTTTGCTGAATTCAGATATTAGATCTAGTAGTTTTGGAATAGATTCTTTAGGGTTTTTTATGTACAATATCATGTCATCTGCAAACAGGGACAGTTTAACTTCATCCTTGCCAATCTGGATGCCTTTTATTTCTTTGCGTTGTCTGATTGCTGTGGCTAGGACCTCCAGTACTGTGTTGAATGAAGGGGAGAGTGGGCATCCCTGTCTTGTTCCCAATCTTAGAAGGAAAGCTTTCAGCTTTTCACTGTTAAGTATGATGTTGGCTGTGGGTTTGTCATATATGGCCTTTATTATGTTGAGGTGTTTGCCCTCTATACCCATTTTGTTGAGAGTTTTTATCATAAATGAATGTTGAATTTTGTCTTATACTTTTTCAACATCTATGGAGATGCTTATGTGATTTTTGTCCTTTTTATTGATTTGGTGGATGTGGATGGATTTTCGAATGTTGTACCATCCTTGCATCCCTTGGATGAATCCTGCTTGATCATGGTGTATGATCCTCTTGATGTATTTTTGAATTCTGTTTGCTAATATTTTGTTGAGTGTTTTTGCATCTGTGTTCATCAGGGATATTGGTCTGTAATTTTCTTTTTTTGTCGTTTCTTTGCCTGGTTTTGGTATTAGAGTGATGTTGGCCTCATAGAATGAGTTTGGAAGTATTCCCTCCTCTTCTACTTTTTGGAAAACTTTAAGGAGGATGGGTATTAGGTCTTCTCTAAATGTCTGATAAAATTCAGCAGAGAAACCATATGGACCAGGTGTTTTGTTCTTGGGTAGTCTTTTGATTACTGATTCAATTTCATTGCTGTTAATTGGTCTGTTCAGATTTTCTGTTTCTTCCTGGGTCAGTCTTCAAAGGTTGTTTTTTCTAGAAAGTTGTCCATTTCTTTTAGGTTACTCTGTTTGTTACCATGTAATTTTTCGTAGTGTTCTCTAATAATTCTTTGTATTTCTGTGGTGTCCGTAGTGATTTTTCCTTTCTCATTTCTGATTCTGTTTATGTGTGTAGACTCTCTTTTTTTCTTGATAAACCTGGTTAGGGGTTTATCTACTTTGATTATTTTCTCAAAGAACCAGCTCTTGGTTTCATTAATTCTTTCTATTTTATTCTTCTCAATTTTATTGATTTATTCTCTGATCTTTATTATGTCCCTTCTTTTATTGACTTTGGGCCTCATTTGTTCTTCTTTTTCCAATTTCATTAATTGTGAATTCAGACTATTGATTTGGGATTGTTCTTCCTTCTTTAAATAGGCCTGAATTGTGATATACTTTCCTCTTAGAACTGCCTTCGCTGAGTGCCATAGAAGTTGGGGCTTTGTGCTGTTGTTGTCATTTGTCTCCATATATTGCTTGATCTCTGTTTTAATTTGGTCATTGATCCATTGATTATTTAGGAGCATGTTGTTAAGTCTCCATGTGTTTCTGAGCCATTTTGTTTTCTTTGTACAATTTATTTCTAGTTTCATACCTTTGTGATCTGAGAAGTTAGTTGGTACAAGTTCAATCTTTTTGAAATTGGTGAGACTCTTTGTGGCCTAGTATGTGGTCTATTCTGGAAAATGTTCCATGTGCACTTGAGAAGAATGTGTATCCTGCTGCCTTTGAGTGGAGTGTTCTGTAGATGTCTGTTATGTCCATATGTTCTGATGTGTTGTTCAGTGCCTCTCTCTCCTTACTTATTTTCTGTCTTGTTGATCTGTCCTTTGGAGTGAGTGGTGTGTTGAAGTCTCCTAAAGTTAATGCATTGCATTCTATTTCCTCCTTTAATTCTATTAATACCTGCTTCACATATGTAGGTCTTCCTATGTTGGTGCATAGATATTTATAATGGTTATATCCTCTTGTTGGACTGACCCCTTTATCATTATATAATGTCCTTCTTCGTCTCGTGTTACTTTCTTTGTTTTGAAGTCATTTTATCTGATACAAGTACTGCAACTCCTGATTTTTTCTCCCTATTAGTTGCATGAAATATCTCTTTCCATCCCTTCACTTTTTGTGTGTGTGTGTCTGGGTTGAAGTGAGTCTTTTGTAGGCTGCGTAGGGTCTTATTTTTTTGTCCATTCAGTGACTCTGTGTCTTTTGATTGGTGCATTCAGACCATTTACATTTAGGGTGATTATTGACTGATATGTACTTATTGCCATTGTAGGCTTTGGATTCGTGGTTACCAAAGGTTCAAGGACAGCTTCTTTACTATCTTACAGTGTAACTTAACACACTTATTACAGTATTATAAACACAATCTCAGGATTCTTTTTTCTCTCCCTTTGTTTTCTTCCTCTTCCACCACTCTTTATATGTTTGGTGTTACATTCTGTACCCTTTGTATATCCCTTGACTGAGTTTGTTGGTAGCTGATTTAATTTAGCATTTGGTTGGTAGTTAATTGGTCTACTTCCTTTCCTGTGGTTTTATTTTCTCTGGTGACATCTATTTAGCCTTTGGCATACTTCATCTAGTTCAGTCCTTTTAAAATGCACTTGTACAGATGGTTTGTGGGAGGTAAATTCCCTCAACTTTTGCTTCTCTGGGATTGCTTAATCCCGACTTAAGATTTGTATGATAATCTTGCCTGGTAGAGTATTCTTGGTTTGCGGTCCCTGTGTTTCATTGCATTGAATATATCATGCCACTCACTCCCTTCTGGCCTGTAACATTTCTGCTGAGAAGTTTCAGGATAGCCTGATGGGTTTTCTTTTTATGTGATTTTTTTTTCTTTCTCTCACTGCTTTTTATACTCTGTCCTTTTTCTTGATCTTTGCCATTTTAATTATTATATGTCTTGGTGTTGTGTTTCTTGGGTCCCTTGTGTTGGGAGCTGTGCTCCTCCATGCTCCAGATTGGGGAAGTTTTCAGCAATTGTTTCTTCAAAGACACTTTCTATCCCTTTTTCTTTCTTCTCCTTCTGGTTCCCCTATAATGCAAATATTGTTCCGTTTGGATTGGTCACACCGTTCTCTTAATAGTCTTTCATTCCTATGGATCCTTTTTTCTCTCTCTGCCTTAGCTTCTTTTTATTTCTCTTCTCTAATTTCTATTCTATTTACGGTCTCCTCTGCCTCATCTAATCTGCTTTTAAATTCCTCCATTGTATATTTCATTTCAGCTACTGTATTTTTTAAGGTCTCTATCTCCCTCATGAATTCATTACTTAGCTCTCAAATATGTTTTTGTAGCTCCATTAGAATGCTTATGATTTTTATTTTGAATTCTTTTTCAGGATTGGTGATTTCAATCTCACTGAGCCCTCTTTCTGGTGTTTGAGGGATTTTGTATTGAATAAAGTTTTTCTGCCTTTTCATAATCCTGTTGGATAGTGAGAAATATTAGGTTTGTGTAGGCGGTGCTCTCCAATGCCTGGAAACTGCTCTTTGGAGCTGCCCAGTACCTGGAGTGATGGCAGTGGTTGCAGGCAAGTGATGCCAGTGCCTACCCCAAACTGAGCCTTTCCTGCTTCCTGGCTGCAGTGCCTGCCTCCACTGTCAGGACAGTAAGCTGCATGCAGGGAGCCTCTGTGTTAAGGGTCCTAAGCTGCCATAGGCAGTGCTGCCCTCTGGCTGGCCTGGAGCCATAGCGGGGGTCACTGGCAAGTGGTGTGGGTGCCTGCTGGCAAGACCGAGCCCTTTTTTTGCTTGCCGGCCACAGTGCCTGCCTCTGCTGTCAGGGCCAGTGAGCCGCGTGCAGGGTGCAGCAGCCGTGTAGTTGCTGTAGATGGGGCTGCCCTCCAGCTGGCCTTGAGCAGTGTCGGGGGCAGTAGGTTTGTGCGCAGGTGCCAGTGGGGAGGAAGGATCAGCAGACTGCTTAACGCCACTGGGGGGCCTTTTAGCTGCATTGCCAGCCAAGGAAATGGAGAATCTCAAACTCCTGAAAATTCTCAACCTACTGTGCTTAGTGTGCCAGGACGATTTTGTCCACCTATTCCTTTTACTGAAACCTTGCCCCTTTAGCAGCCCTCTCAGTTGGGAAGTCTTTCAAAATGCCTGCCTTTCTTTTGTCCCAGGGCAGCTGGTTGTGGGAACCCGTTTGCAGTCTTAGTCTCTGACTTCAGTTTTCAGCCCGTCTAATCTCCTGAGCACCATGCAATATAAGTTTGTGCTCCTGGGGTAGATTTCTAGGGCTGGGTATTTAGCAGTCCTGCTTTTACTCCTTCCCTGCTCTGATTCTCTTCCTCCCACTGGTGAGCTGGGGTTGGGGAAGTGCTCAGGTCCCGCTGATTATTACTTTATCCTTTCTATGCGATGTTCTCTCTTCACAGATGTAGACTGGCTGGTGCAATCTTATTTCTGGTCACTTTTTTAGGAATAGCTGTATTTGCCGTTTTCATATTATATGTGGTTTTGCGAGATTTCTGCCTCACTTCTCATGCCACCATCTTTTTTCCTCCTCCCTGACAGTGGTGTCTTTATTTTACCAGGACATAACAGCTCTATGGGAAACAGATGATTCTTTATTTTATTTAAACAATTTAAAAAAAAATTGAGATGCATAAATGCACTTATCTTAGTGTACAGCTTGATGAACTCTTGACATGTGTATACCCTTACATAACCATCAGCCAGATCAAGATATTAAACATTCTCACTAATTTTTTCCCCTTTACGTATTCCACCTCCCATTCCTATGTAGTTTTTAAACATATCATTATTTACTTGATTATTTCTCTTGTTTTGGACATTTAGGGTTTTGTGCCAATTTTTACTATTATAAAGAAAGCATTTGGGTATAAATTTTGGTGTTCAGAAAATCTTTTTCCCGTGAAAGACAGTATAACTTAAATGTAGTCTGTCGAGCCTGAACAGCTAGGTTCAAACTCTGGTGTCCTCTCCTACTAGCTTTGTGACCTTGGGATTAATTTCTTGTTTCCTTATCTGTGAAACGGGGCATGCTAGTATCTACTCATTAAAGTAATTCATGTAAAATCCTTAGAAAAGTGCCTATGAATGTTAATTAAGTATCATAACTAGATTCCTGCAAGTATGGTTACTATGACAAAGAATGTGGATGTTTTTTATTCAACAGATATATATGACCAGATCTTAGTCCTTTGAATTATAATTATAAATTATCCCAAAATATGGCAGATAAAGCCTCATTTTATGTTTCTCTGAGAAATAAGATCATATAAGCAGAGAGTGCCCTCTTAGAAACAATTTTTTTATTGACTGAGGAAATGTATGGTTTGATTTCAACTCCTTTTAATGTAAGTAGTTATAAAGAGTGAGTTTCAAGGAACAAAGTAAATGCTTTATTATTTGATTCTTGATATTGCTATGGTTGTATATATAACTGAGTAACAGGGTACAGGACTGTTTGACCGAATAATTGTCTCTCTTTACATTCTTTTCTTTTTCAGGGTAAAGAGCAGGAACATACATTTGTCTTTAGACTGGATCATCCAAAAGCATGCAAACATTTATGGAAATGTGCCGTGGAACATCATGCATTCTTCCGTCTTCGAGGCCCTGTCCAAAAGAGTTCTCATCGATCAGGATTTATTAGACTAGGATCGCGATTTAGATATAGGTTAATGTCAATAGCTGCTTGCTCTATCTTTCATTCTGTCGTAGAGGCCAAAAAATTTAGTCCAACCCCTTCATTTTACAGATGTGGAAACTAAAGCTTAGGGAAATAAGGTGGTTTGCCAATGTTTTCCATTGGTCAAAATAAAATAAAAAGTATTGTTATTTGTTGTAATTTGCTGGATAGATAGGAAAACCTTGTAATGGTGTAATGGATTTTGTATTCCTTTTGACATTTACTTCATATGTTAACTAAACCTTAATTTAAATTCATATAACAAGAGTTTTAAGAAATCTCCATTCCAACAGTTGGATATATAGAAAAAGGGTATCCTGCACTGAGTGGGAAATTAAACTGGACAATATTTCTGGTCCTTTGTAAACCTGAAGTTCCATTTTTCTTACAGACTCCTTGTTTGTTGGTCATAAGTTATAAATGGTTTGGTTTACCTGAGAGTGAATTAGTGATTGTGAGTTTTCCGCATGCCATGAGTATCAGGCGGTATGATTTTAAGAAGGAATGAATAATACTGGTAATATGGCAAGTTGATTGCATAGGATTTATGTAAGAGAACTTCTATCTGTATAAAAAGTAGGAAGGCATTTTCTTAGTAATTTAAATAGAAATCAAGGAAAATGGAACAATAGTTTTTAATATGTCTGAAAAATTATTCTGAAAAGTGTATCACAATTAGAAAAATTGAATGAAAATCTTGATTAATTGCTTGCTTTTCATTGGAGGGGTGCAAATGGGGAGTGGAAGGGAGTTCAATAAAAACACAAATCTTCAAAACATTTAATATGTTCTTCAGTGATGTGCATGCTTAAGAAAAAAACAGTATAGTCTGTGTGTTGCATATTTCACAAAAGCCTAAAGAGTGAAAGAATGCTGTCGTAGAGAGTAACATCAAGATTATTAGGGGTAGTTCCTTTAGATGATCTTCAAGATGATTCTTTTAAGGAGAACTTTAATGTAGACTTCCTCTTATGTGTATCTGATTACTGTAGGCCTCACATTATTTTCCTGTTTATATGCCTCATTTATTTTAGTGGGAAAACTGAGTACCAGACCACAAAAACCAATAAAGCAAGAAGATCGGCATCCTTTGAAAGAAGGCCCAGCAAACGATATTCTCGACGAACCCTACAAATGAAAGGTGAACTATAACTGTTTCAAAGGACTGTTCCTGGTATTTCATCATGTGCTGTACCGTTTACTTGAGAGGAAGTTGTCGGAATCTTAAGTCTATTCCAGTCAACTAAAGTCACCCTTATTTATTGACTTTGGTTCTGGCATAATCAATTTAATAAAATACAAGGGGAGAAAATGCCTGTATTGTTGCTGAGATAAAGCTTTATGTTAATCCCAGCTCAGACACTATTCAGAGTTTGTGTTCAATTTTTGTTCATATTAACTCTTTTAGTTCTTCTGTAGAGCAATCATTTCCCTTCCCTTTTAGACTTCTAGCTCTCATTCATTATAATCTTCAAAATCCCCTTAGGAACTTTTAAAAACATTGGTATATGATGAATAAATTTTAAGTAAAGATTACTTACTTCATATATTATTTTTAAGGCTTCTGTTAGTGTGTAAGCTTAATCATCAGTGCATATTTAAGTTACTTTGACTATGTAATAAAAAAGCATGGTTTACTTTGACAAATCAACTAAAGCTTGTGTTTGGTTTCAAATCTGAGTTTATATTAAAATACAGATTGAATTGTCAGTATGTCCAGTGTCAGGGTCATCACCAGTTGTCCAAAAGCCTGATAATTTGGCAATATCAATTTTTTTTAAAACTGATTTATACTCATAATTTTTGGTATGGCTATAAATTAAATAATATATAGCTATTAATGAAACCATGCTAATTTTTGATGGTTTAAAATCCTAAGTTACATCTTATTTTCCCCTGACAAGTGTTCATTGTCACTCAGCTCTAAGAGCCTTGCAGATGATTCTGTTTTAGAAGAGGTGTATGCTTATTTTACTGCTTTACTTAAAAAATGGAAATTGGTCATTCTTGACTTCAGTGATGTGAATCCTAGAACACTTTTTCTGAAAAGAAGGTTTTTAAATCTATAGTTGGGAAATGTTGCTTGCAAAGCAACTAGTTCACATTTACTTTGATGAATAGGGGAGCAGTTTATCATGTAAGAGGAAACTAATGAGATATTTTCTTTTTTCTTCTGTCAGAGAGTACAGCAAAACCTGAAGAACTCAGGTGAGTAATGCCTTGCAACTTAGGAACTTAGGAATTGGTACAGGATGTTTTAGAATTTATGTAGTTGTTATTAATTAAATATTGTTGAATACTTATCAAATTGAAGTGACCCTAAGTACTGGGGATATAGGAACAAAGAAACATAATGCCAGATAAAATTGACAGAAAGAAAAATAAAGCAGTTTAAAGAAAGAAGGAGTGTGGTGGGGAGTGGGGGGTGGATGTGCTGTTTATAATGAGAATGACATACTCATTGTCATTGGTATGTGACTGAGGATATAAAGATGAATCAGTTATGGTCCTTGCACATAAGGAGCTCAAAGAACCAAGGTTGATTTGCAGATAAGCAGTTTTATTCCTGAGATAAATCCCACTTGATCATGGTGTATAATCTTTATATGTTGCTGGATATTGGTCACTGGGATTTTGTTGTGGATTTGTCTGTCAACATTCATCAGAGACGATGTGGTTCACAGTTTTCTTGTAGTGTCTTCATCTGGTTTTGGTATCAGGGAAATACTTAGTTTTACAGAATGAATTGAGAAATGTTTCATTCTCACCTATTTTGGGGGAAGAATTTGTGAATATTTATCATGTTAATTTAAATGTATGGTAGAATTTACTGTTAAAGTCATCTTGCCTGGGCTTTTTCTTTCTGTGAAGTTTTAAAATTCTTAATTCAATCTCTTGTCACAGGTTATTCAGGTTTAATTTTTCATGTTAATTCAGTTTGGGAGTTTGTATCTTTCTGGAATCTGTTTATTTCATCTAAATTATTTGTAGCATACATTTGTTCATATTATTCCCTTTATTTCTGTAAGGTTGGTAGAGGTGTCGCCTTGTTCATTTTTGATTTTAGTAATTTGAATTTTTTTTTTCCCTTGGTCATTCTAGGTACAGGTTTATCAGTTTTCTTTGGCTTTTTAATAACCAGCTTTTGGTTTCATCTATTTTTCTTTGTTTTTCAGTTACATTAATTTTTACTCTGATATATTATCTCATTTCTTCTGTTTGCTTTAGGTTTGGTTTGCTCTTCTAGTGTCTGAAAGTGGAAGATGAAGTTATTTACTTGAGATCTTTATTCTTTTTTAATATGACACATAGCTATAGATTTCTCTTCAGACACTGCTGTAACCACATTCTCTAAGTTTTAGTGTATTGTATTTTCATTTGTTTAGTCCCAAATTATTTTCTGATTTATCTTTTGATTTCTTCTTTGATGCATTGGTTACTTGGGAGTGTGTTACTTGATTTCCATGTATTTGTGAATATCTTAAATTTTCCTCTGTTGTTTTTTATAATTTTATTTCATTATGGTTAGAGAACATAGTTGAATTGTTTTGATCCCTTTAAATTTATTGGGACTTGTTTTATGGCCTAGAATATGATTTATCTTGTAAAATGGTCCACATGCACTTGAGAAGAATATATATTTGCTGTTGTTAAACCTAATGTTCTGTAAGTGTCTGTTAGGTCTATTTAGTTTATACTGTTGCTTAATGACTAATATTTCGTTCTTGATCTTTTACCTAGTTCTATCAATTATAAAGGGTAGGTATTAAAGTCTCCAATTATTGTTGTTCAGTTGTCTATTTCTCCTGTCAGTTCTTTCAGTTTTTGCTTCATGTATTTTGGGGCTTTTTGTTAGGTGCATATATTTATAATTGTTTGATTCTTTATTATGATAAATATTCCTCTTTTTGTAACATTTTTGTTTTAAAGTCTCTTGTGTCTAATATAAAAGTATTGCCAATCCATTTTTCTTCTGGTTGCTTTTTCATGGTGTATGATTTCCATCATGTTTGGGAAGTTTTCTGCCATTATTTCTTCAGATTATATTTCTGTTCCTTTCTCTCTCTCCTCTCCTTCTGGGACTCCCATTGCATGAATGTTGCCACACTTGGTGGTGTTCCTGAGATCTCTGAGTGTCTTTTCATTTTTCTTCTTTTCTTTCTGTTCCTCAGACCACATTATCTCACTTGATGTATCTTCAAGTCACTGATTCTTCTGCCTGCTGAAATCTGCTCTTGTGTTCGGTGAATTCTTCATTTCAGTTATTGTGCATCTCAACACCAGATTTTCTGTTTGATTCTTTCTTATAAATTCTCTGTTCTGCTTTTCTGGACACATTGTTCTTATACTTTATTTCTTTAGATTTGGTTTCTTTAGTTCCTGAATGTATTTAAAATAGCTGATTTGAAGTCTGGATTGCTGGGAGAGAGTTCCATTTTCTTGGGCATACTCACCTGGAATAATAGAGCTTCCCACCTTGAACTTGGGAAAATGAGGAAGGGGAGCAAACGGTGGCTCCAAATGCCATATTCAGCTCTGAAATTTAGTAGCTTTTCTTAAAAATGTTTCTCCATTTGATATATGCCATTTAATGATTGTATTTTATAATTTCACCAGCTAAATGTTTGTTTTGCTGGGGAGATACCTCAAGCCACCAAAGTCGTACTTCTGAAGACTCCGTTAATTTTAATAGTGATATTACAATGTGTAATTTCATACAGTGCTCCCCAACTATTGGTATGTACCAGAGTCTCCTGGAATGCATGTTAAGGTGTCAGATTCAAGACTTACAAATCTAGTTCCTTTTTTGAATTTGTCTGCACTCTTATATGGAAGATGTATAACTAAAGCCTCTTCAAAAGAAGTTCTTTGTTTTTGGGTTTGTTATGGTCAGCCCCACCTTGAGATATTTAGGTTTTTTTTTTTTTTTAGAAAGCCATTATAGCCAGGCTGTGATTAGTGATTCACCAAAAAAGCACCCTGGTTTTTGAATAAGGATTCCCTGAAGTTTCATCAGCTGTCAGTAGGTTGTTACAAATAAATAAATGAATAGGGAGGAGGCAAGGAATTTTCTGTTAGGTTAAAAAAAGTTCTGCTTGTTCTGAGCTGTATACTTTTCCTTGAAGGTATTTATAAACTACACTTTTGCAAATCCCACTCCCCCAACACCAGATGCAATGATGTATTGTTTCCTACATATATGTATAACAGTTATAATATTATACACAGCAGTAATAGTAGTATGACTCCATTAGGGTTCCCAGACCCAATTCCAATGTGTGTAAGTATGTGGGAGGGGGTGTTCTCACACATTCTAACACCAAGCAATTCTCAAACACCAGCAGGGTGTCCGAGCACTCAATTCAATTCCAATGCTATCTGCCCAGACACAGCACCAGACTCGCCAGGTTAGGGCTCTGTCCTACTAGACTGCCCCCTCCCCCTCAACTCCAGACACCAGTTGCAAGCCCCAGGCAGTTACCTGTGCTTCTGACCTGCTGGCTTCAAACTGGAGGTTTCAGCGACCTCCCACTTAGGTTCGATTAATTTTCTACAGCAGCTCACAGAACTCAGGAAAACACTTATGTTTACCAGTTTAGTAAAGGATACAAGTTAACAGCCAGATGAAGAGAGACATAGGGAAAGCACCCAAATAAAGGAACTTCTATCCTGGTGGAGCTTGGGACCTGGCTCGGTGGCCACTTGGAGGCGTTCTTTTTCCCCAAGCATAGAAACTCTCCCCAACTGAGAAGCAGGATCCAACAGAGCGGAGCAGAGCAATAAGCTCTACTCAGGGGGGGGTTGTGCGGCTTCATTGCAGTCTAAATGCTTGACTAAATTATTGGCCGTTGGCTGATTCAGCCTCCAGCTCCTGCCCTGGGTGGGGATCCAAAAGTCTCTCATTAACATGACAAAACACCCATTTCACCTTGAAGACTCTTCAGTGTTTTCAGGAACTGTGGATGAAGACCAATATACCTGGGAAATATATATTGGTCATCCAAATATGTATTTCTTAGGACTCATTATATCACAGCTTTTAAGAAAAAGGATGGAGAAATGTTAGAGGTTTTGTATATTTTCTAAGCTATTTTATTTGCTTTCTGTTTGTTTAGTGGATCATGCCTTGCTTTCCTGAAAGGGAGTTGGACAGAATATTAGAACTTAAAGTACCTGATGAAGTTAGCAGAAATGTAAACAAAGTATTCAAGCAATGATATGTAGTTGGAAAATTAAGGGTTTTATTTGCAAGAGTTTGTCCTCCTTTAGAAAGTTTTTGAAATACACATTTCTGACCCAAAACTGAGAATGAACATAGAGTCTCTTTCCTAGAATGAAGATTAATTTAACTTTAACAACTAAATTTTATCATTTCTTCTTGAGCAATGCTTTTGGCTCTTGAAAACAGCAGAAATGGGATATTTAAGTGATGCTACTTTATTATTCTTTTATTAAAATAAACTTTAGAATGAGAAGTAGAGGGGGACCCAGCTCTACTGAAGGTTATGGAGCATAACAGTGCTGGAATGAACTTGAGCTTGGACTGGTACAAGTGCCCTTTCATTCCTGCCTTTGTATGCTGTGTGCATGAGCTGTTCTGCTCCAGTGAGCCATGGAAAACAGTACTGTTTTAAAAAGCACTACTATTTGACCTAAAAAGTTTCTTGTCCTTGTACTGTGCCTATTTGAATAACAGGTTTTTAAATTGGCTGATGTCAGTCAGTTTTCTTGTACTGTATTATCCCCTCCTAACTGCTTCCTTTTGAGTCTTGACATTCGTAAAGTGTCCTAAGAAGATGTGTTTGAAGGGTGGTTCATATTTCAGTTACCAGTATTCTTTGTACAGGCTTAGTGGACAGAATCTCAAAATTAGCAGACAGAAAAGAGAAGAAAAGACATGGAGGAAATGGTAAATAGAGGGGGTGGGGATAAGAGGAAAAGGGATCAGTTATTGCAGGTAGTCCTTGGAAAGGGGTGAGCTTGCATTAGGTCACGAATAAGTGTTCATTCCTTCTTTCATATTAGTGGAGGTGAAAGAATTTGTGTTACTACAAGAAAACAGTGCTTTCTACATTCCAGGTTGTGTGAAAAGAGGGAGCTATGATGTAATTATCATCACTTCTTATAAGCACCTTTTTCTCGTGTTGTTATTCATCTTTCTTTTTGACTGCTCAAAAGGGTATTTTATTTGTGCAGGCAAGAATGCAGCAAAGGCTGTGTTAGGCTCGTCTTTAAACAACCCTTAGTGGTGAAGTGAGTGCCATCCTGAAGAGGACTGAGGCATCGTAAATTTTGAGAGTCTGGGTTTAGGTCGAAGAGGTCTGTGTGGTATGAGTCATCAGTGGTGGTGGCAACGTCAAACCGCTCAGCAGATGTGGCAGCTCCTGTGGCTCCTGTGTGTCACCCTCATCTTCATTTGAGCAGCGGAGTCCTTATGGATTTTACCCTTTCCCTCTAGCTTTAGTACCGCTGTTTTTCATCAAAAGCACACTTATGATGAATAGGAACTGCCTTCACATTTTTTTATTGGTACTTGATCTTCCAGAATTATCTTCTTTAGCCTTGAAGATTCCTTCTGTTACCTGTTTCCCCAAACTTTCCTTTTTGAAATGCCACCTCTCCATAAAGTTCTGGTACTTGTTTTTCCCCAGCGACTTTCCTGGTCTCAGGAAGAGTACATGTAGCTGTCTTCCTGCTGTGGTTTCTTCTGTCAGTTAAGTGGATCTTGGTCTGCTATTCGTTTGTGTAGATAATCCTGATTTTGTATGGTCAGGTAAGACTTTTAACTTCAGATAACTTTGACTTTCTTTATTTCATTTGATCTGAATATTTTCTGCAGTTGCTTTTCCCTTGCATTTTACTTCATAAACTCTTCATCTGCTTGTGACTTGGGTGTTGTGGTTTTTGGCTTAGCATCTTTTCTGTCCTGTAATGGCTTAACGGCAGTCTCTTTCTTGGCCTGAACGGGTTCTCTCTGGAGAGGTGAGGTCTGACTGTGACTAGGTCTTCTCTTTTGTTGATACTGCAGTTTAGGGGGCTCTGTTTGCAAAGGAATGGGAGACCTCTGAATTTGGAGACCCTCCTTTGCTTATCACTTGAGGATCATCAGCTTCTGAGCTGCCTGCCTCTCCTAATCAGACTGTGACTTATTTGTCGTTTATTCGTCACCCAGTGGAGTTACTCCCTGCTAGAAGAAAAGCTGCAGAGAGTATCTAAGGGGATCATAAAGTAGTGAGTTGAAAATCTCAAGCAGATTGGAAGAGATTTCATAATATTTGGGATTATGAGTTGCTTAAACCAACACAGTGTATTCGGGAAAGAGCAACATGATTAGCAAAATCATGCCTGATAGGTGTATTCTTTACAATTGTCTTGGCAGCAGATCTGTACAAATAATATTTTTAAAGGGTTTTTTTTTATCACTGTTCTTTGTGCTTTGCTAATATTAATTTATTTAATTCTCCTAACAGCCTCACTCATGCAGATGAGAAACCTGAGGCTCAGAGAGCAGAGTTAGTGGCACAGCTTGGATTTGAACCCAAGCAATGATAGTGCATATTCTGGCAACTCAACTCGTAACAGAGATGTAGTTAATAAAACGTAAGATATAAAACAGGTTCACAACTCATCACCCAGCCTTTGAGCAAGGCCTCTGAATTCTTGAATTCTTTAATTGGTTGTCTTTCATCATAATTTTTGTTTTGCTCTCACTTGAAGAAAGGCTTCCTGGATGCTGTGTTCAGAGTTCCTGTTTGAGAAGCTTTGCCTATTCTCCTTTACCAGAATGATATCTTGCTGGGTACAATATGCTTGCATATTGCTATGGGGAAGTCTGTGCCGACCTGACACTCACAGTGATCTGCTGTTAAATGTCTCTTGGGTGCCTAAGTATTCTTTCCTTATGCTTGAACTCAGTAATTTAACAAGAAGAAATTGAATGTATTTAGTTCTGTATTTCATTTTCCTGAAACACAGTGAATGCTCTCATTAAATCTGTAGGTTATTTTCTCACTTTCAAGGAATTTTTTTTATGATGAAATTTTTTTAAGGTATTATTGATATACACTCTTATGAAGGTTTCACATGAAAAAACAATGTGGTTACTATAGTCACCCACATATCAAGCCCCCACCCATACCCCAATGCAGTCACTGTCCATCAGTGTAGTAAGATGCCCCAGATTATGACTTGAATTTATTTTTAGTTACCTTAGTTAAATTCTTTCCCTCAGGATACTAAATTATGCTTATGTTAGAAGGTCTGAAGTCAGTAAACTACTTTTTCCTTTCATTTTGTTGAGCTAATATCTCATCTGAGTTTTTTTCACTGAAT
This sequence comes from Smutsia gigantea, assembly GCA_032199065.1. Lineage (NCBI taxonomy): Eukaryota > Metazoa > Chordata > Mammalia > Pholidota > Manidae > Smutsia > Smutsia gigantea. Next base: position 60,719 of record JAVSCE010004420.1, read on the forward strand.
ATTTGTTTGTTTTTTTAGCTATTCTGAGGTTTGTTTCTATTTTTGGTGTTATAAGTCTAGTTAAGTGCTTTTTTTTTTTAGGAGGTGGGGTCAGGGAGGGAAGTGAGTGCAGCCTAAAACTAAATTTAAAAGCATACTTACAAATCATTTGGAGGAGAAGGTATACAGAGAAGTTTCTAAATGAGGTCTTTTGAGTTATAAAATACTGAGCTGTTGCTAACACTGGAAAATCTTGAGAAGATGGGGATATCCAAAAGTGACAGATAATTTATGTTGGTATTTTTGCTTAATGTCTTGAATTTAAAGAATCATTTATGCTGCTGTCTGTATTTTGCTGTGTTTGATAGATATTGACCAATGAATAAACAAAATTAATAGTGAAGTATACATCTAAGCACAACAGGTATACAGAAATATCAAATGAACAGACTATACAAAAGCAAGTGTTTGCCTACAAAATAAGTATTTTCTGAGCATCTTAAAGTCTGAGTTTTACATACCAGCCGTAACTTTAATAACAAAATAATTAATGTCCTTGAAAATAAAGCTACTTTCACTAGTGTATGTATCTTACAATGTGAAGCACTAGAATTTTATATATGGTTTCTTTATAATAGATTTTTTTCCCATATTACAGTGTTCACAATAATGTTTCAACTCAGAGTAATGGCTCCCAACAGGTAAGACAATGGTAAGCTTCTAAAGCATTAGAACACTGTAGTTAATTATGACAAACAGTATTATTAACTGAATTTTCATAGTGGTATAATCTTGGGAAGATTTTGTGCATTTTATTATTTATAAAGTAGCTCAATATGTGAAACTCTTGCTATTTTATCTAAGATATTGTAAATAAAACAAGTGCTCTATAAAACTTTCTGTCCCTGTAAATCCTGTAAAATGAATAAAATATTAATATTTAGTTAGATTATTATCTGTCTCTAAGGTGGAGATATGCAAGCATTTGTTTACATTATATTTCTTCACTATGTAGATAGTATTACATTTTAATGTTCTGTTTATGTGAAGAAATCTTTTATTGAGGTAAAATAGATGATTTTTGTAATTTGTGTCCGAAGGTTTTGGGTATGAGATCTACTCTGCCTACAATTCCTTCTGTACCCGCTGGTCCTGTGCTGGTGGAGATAGAGAATCTTCCACGGAGTCCTGGAATAGACCAGCATGACAGGAAATGGTTTGTTAACGCCTTAAACCAAAATAAAATATTGCTTAATGGTATTTAAAATTCCCAGCCATAATCTTAGAGTACTTAAAATATGATTGAAAGCAAATTATTCATATTTGTAAGCTGAAAATAAGCATATAACTGAGCAGCCATATTGGAATGAGGAAAATCAGGGATATGGATGAAGAAGGATGCTGTTGTCTAAAGAACGCCAGTCAGCTCTCCTGAAATATTTTGGTTAGTATGATTTGGGAGTGGTGGGTCTGGTTCTCTGTTGAAAAGGACGTCAGTGCTAGGCGAAAGAACCATTTCCCACGTCATAAGAATTACGTTTGTTACATGCTTCTCAAGCACCATGACGCTACTGTTTTGGATGTGTTTCTTTCATTAAAGACTGAAGATAAAGCCAAAAGGGAAATTGAGTATAGTCCAATAAAAGAAAGTATGAAGTACTCCATTTTTGGGGATGGAGAGAGAGTCTGATGACTGGAAAGATACTTCATTTATTTAGGTTTACAGAGTCTTTTTGTAGATTAATAGTAAGTATACAAATATGGATATTTTGTGGCTTATTGGAGTTAATCTGTGGGGTTTCATCCTTTCCCAAATAAATATATGTGGCTTGAGGGACTCCTAGAGAATTATTTGATTGAGTGATCATGTGGGGTTGCATTGTCTGTTCATATTTTGTGTCTGTTTATGAAATGAACTTTGATAATTCATAGGATTTTTTTCTTTTTTTCTTGCTCTTAGTTTGTTTAGTACCTGAGTCTAATGAGTTTCTGTGGTGATCTCAAGGTCTTGGTCAGCTTTCTGTGCAGCCAGTTCTCCCTTCCTGGTGGTGGGTCAGCAGTGGTTGGTGATTATTTCCAGTCTTTGCTATGTAATTGTTTTTCATTGTTATTTTGGCTTAACTAACTGCAGGGTGCTTTGCTCTTGAGGGTTGGGCATATTTTTATGTCACTTCCAAATAACTTGATTAGTTTCTAAAATTGGGGGGATTTCTTTTTTCCTATTTTTTCCTTTATCCCTTTTTTCCCCCTTCCTACTTGAGAGTGTGCCAGGGGTACTTTGTGTGTGTGTGCGTATGTGCATACACTTAAAATATAAACAGTGAGACTTCTAAATGTTAAATTTTTGTCTTTATTTTTTCAAGTCATTAAAAAGAGTTTTTTCAGTTTCTTAACTGAAAACACAGCTCCAGTAAGCAGCTATGTTTTATCTCCTTGATGTTACCACCAAGTCCTTTGGCAAAGAAGCATAGTACTGACATTTCAGCTATAAAAGAACTCCCTAAAGACTTGACTTGCTTACCTTTTATGTTAATATGGAATGAGAATTTGTTTTTTTTTTCATCCTGTATTCATTTAATATTATGTTTTCCAATTTTAATGGGTTCATATTGAAATTTATTTGATTTGATTTGTTAGGCACTACTCAGTTCCTTTGCAGCCTTTAGAAAGAGAGAATATTGAATCAGAGTATTGAATTCCAAAAAAATGAAAACTTTGGAGCTGTGTGTTCTTCCTTTATGTAGTTGTGCTGAGACCTCCTTTGCTGAAAAGGAGTAGAATGGTGATCCTTAAAGCCTAAGAGCCTCAGTGTGCATCAGCAGTGGCATGGAATTGAATATAGAACTGACATGTCTTGGAGCTAATGGATTCCCCAGCCTTAATTTAAAGTGCATTCTGCATTTCATTCTTTGTTTCTGCATGCTTTGATTTTTATTAATACTTTTAAATGAATATAAAACAGTCCTCCTTTAGAAAATAACAATATAATTTGGAAATGCTCCCCACATTTGAACATTTGGGCAGAGTAATAGACTTCTTTTTCTTGCTGGTATCTTCTGAATAACACCATTATTCAGTGAATGATCCGATATAACAATAACTCAGAATTATCCAGTATTTAGAGTATCACCTTTTAAGAAATGGTTTGTGTATTTTAAATGCATAAGCCATTTATAAACAATAGCAAAAACAAAGCTGATACATCTTGCATGTATAAGGGAGAACATAAACCTAATTTAATTTTGTAAATTTTCTGAGACCCTGTCTTGTAGGTCATTAATTTTTTGGATTAGATTTGATGAACAAATTGTATTTCAGTTGAAGGAAAGATGATTTTATTGTAAAAAAAAGTCTTCCAAGTTTGTTCTGAAAAATCCTTTTAGCTAATTTTGTCTTAGTTTCTCTAAGGAAAAAAAATAAGATTCATGTTTTGATTGAGATGAAGATACTATATTTAATAATTATCCTAAGACATTTTTTGTAATTGGAGTGATGTTTTTTCCTCTGTAGTTATCTTAAATATGTGCTGCCCTTTTTGTCATGTCATAAAACCTTGATTTTCTGAATTTGGCAAATGTTTACTTTCTGCTGGAGGACTCTGACCATTCTAACCAGGACCTGCTTGTATGCATGTTTCATTCGCACAGCTCTATATGCCTGTTCTATAGCACTGTGTGGTGAAAGGTATCTCATATACTTATTAAACTATTGCTTGGAAGGGGCTTACAATCTCATCACATTATCTGTACCTGTTGAATTTCATTCTGAGGTTCTGTGCACTTTGATTATAGAAGGAACAGTGGTTCGCCATTGTTGATTGTAAACATTGATGTAAAATTACATGACCTCTGAGGGTAGTTTTCTTTTAAATGCTCTTTTGAATTTTGTTCCCTAGATTTCAGTTTTGTGAAATCACTGAATTTGGGGAATAATTTTCACAGTTGCCCTTTTCTGTATGTGCCTTTGTCCTTAGTAGACTTGACCTTTAAAGTATTTGAATTAAGTAAATTACAGTTTTTCTTCTCATTAGAATCTCAACATTTCTGCCTTTGATTTTGGTAGCAACATCAGGCACAGATAGTGTCTTGCTTTCTGTAATTTCCTTTTTAACTCACTTACCTGACTCTGACCACTTTATTTCCATATTGACATTTTCTCCTACATATAACTTTGCGGCTCCTCCCCGCTTTGCTATTCTCAGTGGCTGTCATTGCATGGAGATGAGTACATAGCAGCAGTGCATGCCGCTCACATCACCTTTCTCCTTTATTTCCTCTTACACACCCATTTCTTCTGTTTCTGTTGACTGACTGTGCTCCCCTCCCACTCCCCAACCATCCAGGCTCTCTGCTGCCAGTGACTGCTGTCAACGTGGTGGAAACCAGTGGAACACAAGGGCCTTGTCCCCACCCCAGCCTGCACATAGAAACTACACTGACTTTGTCCATGAGCACAATGTGAAGAATGCAGGAGTCCATCCTGATGTTCATTTTCCCGGCCATGCAGCCATGACTGAGATATGAGTGTTAAACCTCTTAGGCACTGGGACTGTGTAAGCCGATGGTATACAAGTTGATGGTCTATATTTTCCAGTGTTCATAGGGGATTGGCCACATTAGGAGAACTTGGGAGAAGTTACTTTATATTGCGTTACTACTTGTGTGGTGTTTGTAATTAAATTCTGTGGAAGGGAAAAGGATCTGAGGAAGCTATAGGCCATCAATGATAATGACAGTGTTTTTGTTCTGGAAACAGTATGTGTACCATTGTAATTTGGGGAGGGTTTTTCATGACTTTAACATGTTAACATATCACTTAGAAGATGTCTCAGGAGAAAGTCTATGTTTGTCAGCAAGCTGCCCACCTGCCCCATGCCATCCAAATAGACCAAGGTTAAAAGACTCAGTCAGACACACTAAAAGCAAACTCAGTAGGAGGCATGTCCAGGTATGATACATCATCCTTTATTGATATTTTTATAAAACTGCTCTTATATACTATTTTTAATATTTCTAAAGTGACCCATGCCTTAATTTTAAGTGCCTAAGATTCTATGATATTAATGTAATTTTTAATTAAAAACACTGTTACTTTTTAATAAGCACAGGTATTTTAGTTTTAATAATGTGATCTGTGTAGAGAGAGAAATCTGAATGGTTACTTTTGCATGATCAGCTGGACTAATGGTTAAACTGTGAATGGTTACATTCCTACTGAATGGTTGTTCAAAATGGAAAAATGTATTTACTTGTGTCTTTTTACTTTTTTCTTTCACCTCATGGCATTTGATAGTTTCCCAGGTTTGCAACATCCTCACAACCTGGCCTTGTACAACTTTAAAATAAAATTCTGAAGCCAAAAACCATATCATTTTTAAATGGATTGGATATATTACTATTTTTGGTCCTTCATGAACTTTAGAATATAATTATCCAAGTTCTTTGGTTTAATTCATAGAAGTAAATTAGCTGAAAAAAGTGAATTTCTGGTTTAATGGGAACTTATATACGGAAACCATTTCTTACATCTTTTTACAGTTTAAAAAAATTTTAGCCAAATTTTCAAAATTTTAAACTATTTATATAGTAATTTGAAGATATTTTATAGTCTGAGAATTCATAATACTTCAAGATAATGAAGCTTCATTTTCAGCAACCTCTAACCTGATTTCTCAGAGGTCAGCCTTATCTATGCTAAACAAAGATAAAAGTTTCAGGGGGTTTTATTACTGCACTCTTCATTGCAAATATAATACAACTTGTCAACAGAAAGACCTAAGTAAGCAGAATTAAGTAATATTTAGGGAATGAAAGGTTTCAATCTGAGTTTAAAACAACCATATATAAAGTGGTATTCTCAAATTATTCTTCAGCACATCCTTGTAAGTATAAACAGATCCATATCTTAAATAGTTTACCTTCTTACTTATATAAGTCTAGTATTATTTAACAGGCTTAAAAATGGCCACTAATGTATGTCTGTGATAGTTGTTTCAGACTTTACATAGCTCAGATTGTAATTGTCAAGTATGGCCAGTGGTGATTTCTTTTATTGAAAGAAAGTAAGTATATTTTAATTACAGAAACCCTGGTTTGTGTCATTCAAGAAAAAATTTTGTGGATATGAATATAATTAAGAACCTATTATTTCTATAATAGGAACTAGAGAGGCATAGTAACAAAGCTTTTCTGGTCTTTGGGAAAGTCTGAGGTTTGACTTCTCACATGTTAGAGTTAATCTTGAAATCCGAAAATAAGACAGTTATTATTGTGCCTCATGTGTATCTTAGCAGAATCTTAACTTTGGGAAGTACAGAAGTATTATAATTGAAGAGTAAGATCTTCAGTTTATATTGAAAGTGACATTTCTAGGCTTAGAATTTGAGCTAATCAACACTATTATGTTTAAGTGATGACAGAATCACACCCTGGTTATTCTTTCCTTGAAAACCTTATTATATAATAATTCATTTGTAAATTCCTGTTGATAGAACCTTGGATGGATGATGAGGAGAGAAGGCAACAAAGTGGGTGAGGGAAAAAGTAAAAGGCTAAGATTGGATGGTAGTAGGTTCAAATGTATCTGTTTTATAGAAATTCCTATATCCTCTGGGATTTCATATCAAATATTGTGAACATCTTGCTACTGATATTTTCAAGATAGATTTACATGTTTCCAAGAACTATGAAGAATTTACAGGTAGCTCAACCTAAGTTAAATAAATTGCCACCAGCCTATTTATACTCTGCATTTTATTATGCCTAAAGGATCAGTGATCATATATCCTAGATAAGGAAACTAATACCCTCCAGGTGACCTTACTTGGTTACTATCCTTTTGATCAGAGCCATCGGCACAGAACTCCAGGGTCATGTGATTCAGCTCATGTTATTTAATGTAATTAATTCTAACACCATGAATTAAGTTGGTTATGTCTCAACTGCATTTTTATAGACAGAGAAACTTACAGAAATGACAGCAGAGCTAGTTGGTGGCCTTTACACTTTCACACAGGAAAATAAATGAGCTCTTAAAATCATGATTTCTTTTGATGGTAAAAATACTTCAGAGACTTTCTTATCTCTGAGTATAATCTAACCTTTCCAACCTTGATAGACTAATCATAGACATATTTTTAAATGAATTTACATAGAAAAATAGGCATTTATTTGTCCTACAATGTATATAATGTCTATTTTTAAAAATAGCTAGTACACAAATATTCTAATACTGTAATATCAGTATAATTCAGATAATCTTGTGGGAGGTGAGAGGTGGGCAGCTTGTAATTTATTTAAACTGCTGACCCATAAAATGTTATTTAACAACACTTGGTGAATTGTTAGTATTGTCCCAGATGTAAAAGGTGCCATGTAAAGATGTCAGGATATAAACTGAAGTGTCTCTTGAATGGAGGCAGGGAGGTAGCTTGTTTCATAGGATAAAACAGTTAACTGAGCCTTAAGTTGGTTGTTTCTCTTACTAGATTTTTGCTATTTATTTGGTTGATAGGTTAATCATCCTTTTGATCAGTAACCTCACTTTAAAACATTTATGTGTCCTGATGTCATGCATTTTGTCTTTCCATCTTGCCAGAATAGGAAAATAGATGAAGGCAGGGAAGGAGTGGAGAAGAAGTGTGGTGTCCTTGGGTTTCAGGAGGAGGAAAAGTATTGTGGACATAACTGGCTTCACAGGCATAAGGAGGCTAATCCTCAACTTTGATCCCTTTTACTTGTATATATATTCACAGACGTAAACGGAAAAAGTCGAGAGACGGTCATCCCATATTAGTGCTGCAGGCTCTCATGGTGAGAGCAGAAATCATTTGGACCATGGTACTTCAGCTCTTTTGATTAGCCATACTTTTTCTAGTCCATAGTTCATTGCGTGGGAAGGTCATTGTTTTCTTGTGTGTTAGGCTTTGAATGTTGGGTTTAGAAGTAATAATATCAAGTTGCATGTATTTGTTTTATGTCCTTGATTTATAGGGCTTGTCGTATGGATTTGCAAAAATAAATTCATCTTATGCCA